>PQFF01000328.1:191360-248536 GCA_003547095.1 Diversispora epigaea | reverse complement strand
ATCATTTCCATCATCGTGCAACTCCATCATTTCCATCATCGTGCAACTCCATCATTTCCATCATCGTACAGCTCATCATTTGGATTCCCACGCCACACATTTTCCATGCTACTATTTTCGTACCATCTCACCAATTCCCCATCGTCACCACAGTATATTTAAAGTTAAATTTGGAATCTAGTTTTAATGATCGTCGATTTTAAATAGGCACAATTTGATAAAGTAAAAGTCTAAAACGAAAAAAAAAGAACAACTTTCGGATCGAAGAGGTCATGCTTCACAATTACAAATGAAATCAATAGCTAATTTAGCTAGTGATACACCTCGGGCAAGATGATAATTATAATTCTTTTTCATCGGATAATACAGATTTTAAATACATAAATACAATCTTTTATTGAAGATATATTCGTCGATTTATAAAGAAATTGCAAGTATTGTATATTGGTTAATGCGCTTCTATCCTAATTGCAATAAAATGTAATTTTGATCAATGTTTGTCAAACGTTATAGAATAAAGAGGACGCGCGGGAAGAAGAGGAAGAGGTTTCTCAATTGAGAGAATACGAAACAAAACTTCTCCAATATGATTCAAAATTTTTACTAGAGCATACATTTGATGCAAAGAACTCTCTTAAAAATTCACTTGTATTCATGTTTACACTGGAGTTTCACCACCCTATGATCCAGAAGATTTTGCGCAAATGCATCAATTGCATGTTAATGTCGAAAGGATAATTCCTGATCATTATTTCAACCGGGCATAGTAGGTTTAGATCAAGCCGTGTAGAAACTTTTGGAGAAATTGTCAATAGATTTGACGATGAACAAAGAAGTAGGTATATTTGTGATATTTAACGATATTGATTTGATTGATTGAATAAACAAATCTGTTAATTTATTGTTTTATTGTTTATAGTCGGTATTTTCGACTCAAACCCCAAACTGCTAAATAGATTAGGTATTTCATTAAAATCAATTTTAACAGCTGGATCACCGCTTAAAATTATTCATACAAAAGATCGGCATGGCGAGGTGCGGAAATGTGGTCGCAAACGGATGAATTTCAAAATTCTGTTGTTACCTTGGAAATGTATAATGAATGTGGTGGAGAACATTTTAAAGAACATAGATTTGGAAATGTTTATAAAACGTAAATAAAAATATAAAATATAATAGATAGATCTTTGATATCAGTATCAAATTTTGAATTATTGCAATTTTTTTAAAAAAAATCATGAATATTAAATATAATAATTGTACAAATCTCAACATTTCAAATTATAAACACAACTATTACGAAACATTCTTTTGAAAAAAATATGAAATCTGGTTTATTATTGATATATAGCGTCATTGCCTTAAAGGGTAACCTTGGGGTATAGGTTCAGGACTGCAACAAGAAACGATTTTCAGATTTGTATTCGTATCGTTTGTGGCATTATATTTTCTTTAAGTTTTGGCTACTTACGTAACCCCGATCCCCAAGAAATACATAAAAAAACCAATTAATTATAAAATAATAATCAAAAAAAAAAAGAATCAAAATTAAATATATCACACCGTAAATTCTAATTTTCTCATTGATGTTTTACTTGTTATATATTAAAATTACAATGTTAAATGTGATTATCGGATTACAAAAATTTTATTTCATTTTTTTTATTTTTTTGTGGCGTAAAATAAGTTGGACTCATGAAATACGCTTTACGGTGATGGGGTTTCGAAATTATTTCAGTGTGAAAAATATTACTAAAGGGATCTGAATCCTTATTAAGACTCGATAGTGCTTCTGCTTTGTGAACAATACTTTCCTAATATTTAAAAAGCATTATAAATAATCCATCATAAATAAACGTCAAAAATCCGGTTTCTTACCTTAAAAAAATATAATGCTTCCAAAGTTTGTTTCAGAACAGTAATATCATTGATTTGAGAAGGAAACCTTAATAGTGGCCCTTCAAAACCGAAATACAATCCATTATCTAATAAGTCAACACCAATTATTTGACCATATAAAGCTAAATAATAAATTAGAACCAAAAGCATAAATAACTATGAAACATAATAATGCGTCAACACATGTTTTAAAAGTCATACCTGCTAATTGCAACCCAATAACTGCAGAATTTTTGATTATTTCATCAGACAGATCATGTAAAAGATATTTATCAAGAACGGATTTATTTGTTCTCAGGCATTTACTGCGATCACTAATAATTTTAGTAGGAGTTGTTCTACGAGCGCACTCAGAATGGCTAAGCTCCACAATTTTTCCCTGATTTTTTCCTCGGCATGTAACTTGTAAGTCGATTTTTCTTCCAACTGCCGTTGCTTTTGAAACCGTTTCTCCCCTGCAAGTATTTATGATTAAAAACAATAATTGATAAACATCCTAGAGAAAACAAAATATTTACCATTTAAGCTGAACAAGATGTTGAACATCGGAAAATATTATATCTATTATTGGACCTGCAACTTTGAGCACGAATTCAATTTCTGTTAAATTTTGTTTATTTCCTTCCTTATCCACGAAAATGAAGGGGTCTACTAGAAACATCTCTAAACTAGATAATTATAAATTAAAATCAGTCTAACAAGCAATGAGAATATTACTGCATAAAAATGATGCAACTACATACATAAAAAAATAAATTTTCATGACTTGACGTAAAATTCTAGTTTTATCCGGACGCCCCTTTAATTTCTCATATACAAGATCCCTTGCCTCCCAGTATTTGTATTCACTACAAAGCTGGATATTGAAAAAAAGGTTCGATTATATATACATTATAAACATCCAATCATAAATCATTTTTATACCTCTTCTATTTTGTTAATGTCGCTTTCAATTGCATCTTCAAATTTCTTTGGCTTGATGTTTATCTGCGCCAGGGCCTTTGCTTTAAGGTCTGACCATTCCTCGCCGAACCAGGAGCACATACCACCAGAAAATTCGGAAGAAAGATCAACTATTGAAGAAAGCCCAAGCCTACACAAGTGATTATCGAAGGTTAGTGCTCAATATTATAAATGCAAGAAAAATAAATTATATACCGTATAGTGCTTAAAGTGGATGCATCTAAATTTTTCCCTTCGGATTGTAGCTTCTTTGCTTGTTCAATGGCCTTTGACGTCTTACGAACAAGAACATCTCTAACTTTTTCGCCATTCTTCGACGTCCAGCCCTCACCTTTACTTGATTCTGCCTGTTGATCAAACGAAACCGTGCTGAAATCGATAACATCATCTCCATCCTCACATTCTTCATTTTCACCATCCTCAACCTCGCTTTCAAGTTGATGTTCAAGGAGGCGCATCTTAAAATTCTGTAAAAAATGTTAGTTATAATTATTGATCGGATCAGACCCTTTATCCCAATAGTAGCATACCTTGTTTTCCAGTTGATTTTTTGCTTTTCGTTTACGAGATTTCGGAATAGACGGCAATGGTTGTTCCTTTTCGGTATCTTGAATGCTATCTCTTTTTTCTAACATTTCTGCATTGAAATTTTCGCGAACAGTATTATCTTGTTTATATACTAATTTTTTTACAGTCGCGCGTTGCTTTATCTAATAAGACGATTTATTAATAATTTGAATTTGAAAGATTATGAATTCATAGAAAATTATGTCTGAAAACATACATCACACAGCTTGCTCTTCTTCTCGGCATTTTCTATTCTTTTTTCTATGTTTTGTTTCTTTTCTTCCTGGTTTTTTGACACCCAGAAGGCGTTAATATCTTTCTTACATTTTTCGTTCTATCAGAAAACGAGGATTCACGTTAATTTGAATTTATGAAACACAGGCAAAGTTTACTAAGTATACTTTTAGAGTTTCCTTTATTTTTGAAGCTTTAGACTTTAGTTCTTGATCTGAACTCGAACACATATGTTCCAGGCACTTATTTAACGCAAAATGAGCAGTTTTTTTATCATGATGCGTAAAATTATTGTATTTAAAAAAGCCAATCGCGGAATATTCACTACGTTCGTTGAGAAAGTATGGCAAATAGTTTTGAACGTGCTTTTCCATCAACGCGTGTTAGAGATTCACATAATTTGGATTCACAGAATCATATGATTTGTATTTGAAAAAAATTTTGATAATCGATGTACATAATTGATAATAAAAGATGTAATATTTTTTCTTTTATACCTTTTTATTCCTTTATAAATTTACCCCCCTTTTCTCGCAAACGCAGGACTACGTGTCTATACAACTTGCAGGCAGTTCGTCATTTGGCCTTCCATTTGACCCGCTGTCCGTGGGTACGTCCCCAGCAAGTTGTGCGTTTGTGTTTTGTTATCTGGCTCGATTGACGCAAAGACTACGCGTCGATGCAAACTGCAGGCAGTTCGTCACTTTTGCTATTAATTTGACCCGCTGTCCGTGGGTACGTCCCCAGCAGATTTGCGCGTTTTTGAGAGCCATTCTTTCATTATTTCTTCGGATGTTATGAAATTAAGTCGAACGAATCGATTTGTAAAGGTTAACTTTTTGTGAGTATAGAAGAAACAAGTGGTAAAATTTTTCATTATAAAATTCGATTTATCTTTCATTAAAATCTCAATATTATCCGAATTGAAAGTGTCCATTAAATTTCTTCCATTGGAATAGTTTTTTTGTCTCACAGAGTGGGGATGCTTTCTCATCTGATTATCGCATGATGGTTCTGATGATGTATTGTTCGAAGATAAGTCTTGTGATCTAAGCTTTTTTTCCCGGTTTCTTTCTCTTACTTCATTACTAATCTCTTCTTTATATCACGTATCTAAGTCTCTTTATCTTCTAACGATTTAGGCTTTGTGCATATGGGTTGATAGATATTAGAATTTGAAGCGTTATTGAGTTCATTATAATTTGAAGCATTATCGGAAGTTGTAACTGTATTGGGGGATTTCGATGGAGGGTCCCGCAACTTCAGATCATAATTCCACTTCGCCCTGGATATGTGATAGCCTTTTCTTCTTGACTTTTATTACATGGTAATCTTCCTGCTTTAAAGCTGTGGTCGAAAGAGATGCAATACCTCGACAAGACTTGAATGATGCTCGTGGATTGAATCACATGATCAAACTTGATGAACCAAAACTAAATCAAACACGAATCCCACCTGCTTCAACCGACCGCAGAAGAGGACACATCGGTATGTAATTTATTATGTGTTATCAGTATGAGTCTGCAAAGCAGGATATTTCGTATCTAAAAATAAATCTTAATAATTACCTATTTTTTTTAGATTTGTCACGAGCCCGACGAGGTTTAAGGGCTGAAGATCCCATAGTCGCTAATTATAATATCATGTATATAATTTTTGTTATTTATCATGGGTTACATCCCGAAACTTTGTAATTATATTCTTTAAGCATAAATAAACGAGGACCTTTAATCTGTACGCCCCGTACAGGCTTTTATCATGTCAGGAGGGAGGTACAGATTCTTGTTCTATGTCTTGAAGAACAAAGCTACCAGTTTACTTTTTGGAATTTATTTTCTTTTAAGGAGTAGATAAGTTTTTAAGCGTTATAATTTTATTGTCGAGTACAGACTTCTGGCACCATATAATAACATGTAGTAATCTTTTATTAAATATATATATATTAACAATATATATATCATCATGATATATTTAATAAAAGTGTTGATGTTTTCATTTAGAAGTATATTTTATTATTTTTTCAGTGCGAAATTTTATTAATCCATCAAATACATACATAAATTATTTCACTATAAAATATCTAACTAGACTAGATTAACGATTTATCGCCGCCCACGAATAGATAACACTATTCCACCACAATTGTTGGAAATAAAAAAATTTATGTGCATACGCCTGCAAACGCTCAACTTTACCTAACCCATTTTCACCTCGTTAACTACTTCCTCCTACTTCAACCCCTTAACAAACAACATCGTGCCCCCACAAATTAACAACCCTCTCCTACAACACCTTAGAGAACTACTTCTCCCCCGTTATATGTTAACACGAGAACCCGGATTACTTGTATACTACTACCAGGTATTCATCCACCCTAGTACCACAGGGAGTTGGATTCAGATCCACACGAATACCGAGAAATGGTAACCACTTGTCAAAATAAAATTTCTCCCATTTAACCCTTTAAAAGTATATTTGTTACAAGTACATGAAAATTGATCCAATACAAAAAATTCTGAAATTTGTGGAACTTAATCTAATAAAAAAATCAGAATTTGTCACGTGAGCAAAGATCTTCTATTTCGCTAAAATCTGTCTACCTTAACAAATAATGATTACTATACTTATAACAACTTTTGTGGTTACTTACACCTTTCCAATCACAATAAAATTTGCACAATATGTTCATTTTAAATAAAAAAAATGTCTCATGAAACTCTATTATATTTATTACAAATCGGGACAATATTTTGGGTTTGAGTTTCTTGATCGGGCATATCTGTATCATATAAGGAATTTTTGCATAAATTGTTTCTTGTTTATTTTTAGATATAGATTCATTTAATATATAGATTGTGATACTGCCCAATATTTTGAAAAGTAAGATAATTATTTAGAATATATTATTAATCACAATGCTTAAAAAATTATCTTTGAATGATGCAATAAAGATAGCAGAATCTCATAGAGGAAAATGCCTTTCCATAGAGTATATTAATAATATAACTCCAATGTTTTGGGAATGCAATAAATTTCACCAATGGACTACTCAATTCTATAATATCAAAAACAAACATTCATGGTACCCTCATTGTGTAAGTAAAAAACTTAAAAAACATAATATTTCAGTAGCTCGGGAGTTAGCACTTGCTAAAAATGGAAGATATATTTCTGAAAATTATTTTAACAATAAATCATCTCTTTCATGGGAATGCAAAAATAATCATCAATTTCACCTATCTCTTGCAGATGTCAAAAATAGTAAATGTTGGTGTCGTGAATGCAAAAAACTTAGTCCTGAATTTGCTCAGAATCTCGCAAATAAAAAAGGTGGCAAATGTATTGCTAGTTCTTATTGTAATAGACGCTCTCCACTTTCTTGGAGTTGTTCTAAGGGTCATTCATGGCTTGCTCGAATTGATCAAATTCTAAGAGGAACTTGATGTCCCTACTGCAAAAATAAACGAGAACAATTATGCCGTGAAATTGTAACAAAATATCCTGGGCTACCATCTAAAATACGCCAACCAGACTTTCTTAAAACTCTCAAGTATCCAACTGGATTACATCTTGATATTTATTATCCACAGTATGGTTTTGCCAAGGGCAACAGCACGAAAAATATATCGAATTCTTTCATAGAGGAGATCCTGATAATTTCATTAAACAGCAGGCACGGGATCAACTAAAGGAAGAATTATTGGATCGTATTAACGAAGACCCATATATAGTTATTCCAGAGCATCTTCGGGAATTGGGTCTTATTGAGTAAACTTAAAACTTCAAATACTTTTGTGATTTACTAATCACTGTACTAATAAAATCGGAAACACCGCTGCTCGAGGTTAGGGAAAATTCACAAAGTAAATGACAACTTAACAGTTTATTAATATAGCATAGACTTTTTTTTCCGATACAGTATACAAGTTAAAAAATTGCTAAAATAATTTCTCAATCGGTAAATGTATTTTATTAACTATTGTATGCCAAGTTATTGCGGATTATTACATAGCATGTTTATGTAACAAAATGTAACTAAAAATAGACACATAAGTACCAATGTTAAGATCTATTTTTGTTTCTTGATATATTTCTCCATTCTAGCCCTCTTACTAGCTGGTGAATCATCTACATTAATCCGATCCTTCAACAAACCCACAATTACCTCCATAACTTTTTTTAAATTTCGGCGAAGTTCTGTATCATCTTCTAAAATATCTTCAGTGAGTGGAACGTTATAGGTGGCTTTTGTACAGTAAATCTTTTCTGGCGTATACATGATGAAATGCCAATCCGTAGCTAAGATTGAGGTCATAAGTTATCATTAATTTTTTTGCAATATCAAGCTTTGCTCCTTCATAACTTACCGGAACTAACAATGCCATAGAGGTAGTCAAATTTGTCGTCAAAAGCTTCAGATGCTGTTTGTTTTTTCTTGTTTATGCGGTATGAGCTATCGAGTTGCATAATATTTTGCATATATCCCTTGGCCAATTCACTCTGTTTTCCCTCAGTAATGCGAATAAGTTCTTTATATTTGGCGTCAAGAACTTCTTCGAGTTTTTTGATAACGTAGTCAACTCGACCTGTTGCTTCATCACCCACGATTTCTAACTGGGGTTTTAGGACAATTTTTTTTTCGGTGAATCTTCTGGCAATATGGAGACTTGCATGTAGTATTGTAGAAATATATTCGCAACGCAAGGCTTCATTACTGCCTGTTTCTGAGCCTATGTTGATCATTTCAAATTTTATATAATTTATACAATACTGAAATTTTTCATCATCGTCTTCGATTTTTACCGTTTCTATAAAGAAATATAGGTTAGAAAATTCGAAAAAAAAAACAATACAACAATAGAAAACTTACCTGGTTTGAATGGTGGGATATCACCTATTTCTTTACCATCGATTCCAAACTTTTTCAACACCCTTTCAAGATCTTTCGAATTTTTATACAATGAATATGCCCTCGATTTTTTGACTTCTTTGGCGAAGTCTACTAGTCTTGTCGCGGGTCCTATTTTCATACCACATTGAATATATTCTTTTTTGGTTAATTTGAAAAAATCATGACCAGAAATCCTTTGCTTGCGAAGTATTTCCAAGTCATCTTCTTCAAGCTCCAAGTCCCCCTCCTTACGCAGGAAATCGGTGAGTTCGTTCGTTTTATACTTTCGAACCTCAGCTAACGTGGGAGCGGGTTTTTCCTCGGTTGTTGTAGAAGTAAAAGCTGGAGTACTTTGTTCAGACATGATGCTTTTATAGGTTATACAAATATGGGATAAAGTTTCCGGACCGTTGCTAATTGCCTAGAGGTGGAAAAATAAAAAATTTTTGGATGGCATCGGCAAGTACATGTGAGAGATTACTGTCACACAACAAACACACGTTACGCATCACATCACAACACATAAAAGGTAAAGTTACACAACTCATTAAGATTAACGGCATTAAAGAATCAATTTGAAAAGGAGTAAAAAAAAAGCAATTGGGATAATTGTAGGATTATTAAAAGATAGGGTAAATAAGACGTTTCCGAGCTTCATTAACTAAGGATGGTGGTAATTTATTAATCAAATCTGAATATGCTTTATTAAATTTCATGATATATATAATATCAACAAACTAATATTGTATTTTAAATCGCAGAAAAAATTGGAATCTTTCATAAAAATTATGAAACAAATATCAACAAAAAATGTTATTAGCCCTCAGGGATAATGAAATAAAAGTCTAAAGTACTAGCCCTCAGGAATACCTTAGGTAATTTTATTTCAATAAATAGATATATTACATCAAATAAATAGATATATTACATCAAATAAATAGATAAATAAGTTAAATGGATATATATATTGTACATTGTTAGATTTATAAGTTATACAATGTTAGCTTGACACATTTCTTCTCAAACAGCCCATAAGAGTTTGTAATATGGAGCAAGCTCTATAGCACATATACCATCAGGATGGTAGAAATACTCTAGCAATTTTTGTTGTATGACCTTTACAGCTCGGATCTTTTTTGCTGTTTCTCAAATATATTTAACTCTTTTGATAAGATTCTCTATTCATAATTCATATTGATAAATAGCTAACCCTGTGTAAATATTATGTTCAACTTCTGGTTTTTGTTTAAGCTCCATATACTCTTTGAAACTTATATTACAATGTTTATTTCCAGTACAATTTGTATGCTATCGTGGGTGTATTTTCATACTTCCCACTTATAGTTCTTTTAAGGAGTTTATAGTTCTTCCCATTAGATACAAGACTTTTAAATTTGGTTATTACTTTATTTTAGAAGGCACCAGTTAGTTTTTAGTTAAAAAAACAAACCATTATTCTTCCAATTTATTATAACTTCATTATTTACTCACTATTTTATTAATACTTTTATTATTAATAATTACTTTAATTAATAATTTCATTTATTAATAACTTCCTTTATTAATAATAAATTCATTCATTATTAATGTAAGAATCCTCTTACGACAGAAAATTACAGAAGCAAAGATAATTATTATACACTCAATCCAGAGTAAAACTTCCAATATTAATTGATTAAATTAATAGAAGAACCTGTCCCTGCTTTATTGAATTCTTATGCCTTATGTAAAAATACATATAATTATTAATAAATAAAATATAAATGAAATATAAATAAATATCCTTTGACTCAAATAAAATAAATAAGCTAATTAGTACAACAAGTCAAAATACCAATAATAATACTGATAAACTAATTGTTTTATTTTCGGCCAATAATAATATTTCATTATTGCAACACATGATTTGATAGAAAAAAAAATCTGTAATAAGCTGCTTACTAAAAAAAATTCTTTCTCTTTTTCAGGCCTGTGCACGTCGTACTATTTTTATTCAAGCAACACCATGTCTGATAATATTCCTCCGTCAGTCGAAGTAGTTAAAATATGGAGCCCGAAGGAAGTTATTATCTTTTTGGAATCTAAAAAAGATGAACTATTTCTTTACGATGAAGACATCAATATAATTAAAAAGAATAGAGTCGCTGGCTCAGACTTCCTTGAGTTTAGTCAAGAAGATCTTGAAAGATGGAGGATGCCAGGTGGACCGGCAAAAAGAATTATGAACTTAGTTAATAAAATTAAGGGTAAGAGCAAGGTAAGTACCAGACTGTATTCGAATATTCTGCATCTCAGGGGTAGTATCACCCGAAACAAATATCTAGATCATCAACCCCCGAAGAAGAAAATGATAGCACCAAGCGACGAAAGCTTGAAGAAAGTTGGTGGAATGGCTCATTCTAACTATTTACAAAGTTCTTATTTTCCTTATTTTCTATCTTTTATTTACTCATTTCTTTAAAAAAAGGATATGCTAAGACGGTTAAGATGGGAAAAGAGGCAAGCAGTCCATCAACTGGAGCTGTTTCTTCGGTCTTTTCAAACAATCAAAAATTATATCCAACAATATTCATGGGCCGACCATTTGATCGAATTGGTCCTCCTATTGTTCTCTTCCACAATTGCTTTGGCCAATTTCTTAAAGATATTTCAGATGACAATCTTAGTATCGATTGTGAAATGTATTTTGACGCACAAAAACTTATGGCCACTGCATCGCAATTTTTTACAAATGAATTGTCACGTAATTTAGCTATGGAAAGGGAATTTGCAAAGATTATTGGCGAACCCTTCAAGCCCTTTATATATGGCAATGATAACAGGGCAGATGGCACCCTTTCAACGAATATTCAAGATCAAATAGCTTATCGGTTGATATTGGAAGTAAAAAAGGAATTAGGTGGGACTAAAGCTGAACCCACTTTGCAAGCTGGCTTGTATTATTTGGGTTATTGGTCCGAGGAGCAGGTGTGTAATATTTCGATAGTTTTGTTTAAATTTGCTTTATCCATTTTAATTCTTTTTACACTTAGTCCGTAAAGGTTCGAGCGAGATGCTGTTGTCCTTCATATATAATGGCTGTTGCAGGCCCATGGGTTTGCGTTTTTGGAGGGATTTACATTGATATGGTAGTAATTGAGCCACTAACGGACTTTATTTCTCTAATACCAAAATCGCGAGATGATAATCATGTATACCGGATTGCTCGATTCCTTCAAGCACTCAAACTTGCAATGGGTCGACTTAATAATTTCTATCAAAATTTGAAGTTAGGAGAACCACCAAATGACCAGCATTTTTTTCCTTATACTAATACATATCGAGACCAAACAAGTGCAACAATCAAATTTACTTATCTCTATCCATTAACTGACGATTTCTACAAAACTCTTTGGAAGGCTGCAACAAACAGCAATTTAATTGTCATTAAGTTTACACAAAGATATAATATGAAGGCACACAATATATGTGCTTTGTTGGGACTCGCTCCAAAGTTATTACACTGTAGTGATAATGAACAAGGTTTCAAGATGATTGTTATGGATTATATAGATGGTGTCCCATTAACAAAAGAAAAAATCAGCACCTTGGATAATAAAGTGTGCAGAAGTATCTTTAATAATGTAAAAGAAGCAATAAAGGCCTTGCATGATCAAGAACTTGTGTTTGCCGATCTTCGCCGTCCGAATATCCTGGTGGTTGAAGAGCAGAACCAGTGTAAAGGAGTACTTGTGGATTTCAGTTGGTGTGGAACACATGATCGAGATACGTATCCTCTCGCAATGAATACTGAAATACCTTGGCCTCACGATGCAAGACCTGGTGCTCACCTTAAGAAAATACATGACAATTACTGGCTTGATGTGTTAAAGGAGGATCTGAAGTTGAGTTAGATGATATTATTGACTCTATATTGTAATCATGACTTCTGTTAAGAATTTCATAAATTATTTTGTAATACATGTTAAATGAGTATGTATGTGATTAAGCAAGTATTTTTATTCTTTGATCCACCCTAACAAGAATTTGGTTTGAAGGTTGGTGCAAGCTTTTGCGTAGATAAACAATCACTGCGTCAAAAATTACATAAAAAATTGTATTTTCTAGGATAGCGGAATAAACTATCTCCATTGTTATTATATCTGGTTGTATAATTCGTAAGACATGATTACAGCGATGAAAATCTCAAATAAAAATGAGTTGCATTTTACAATTGATAAATCGAATAATTATTAGTTTGAATATTTGTTATCGATTTGTAATTACTTGCTTCTTTGCTTTAACAATGATTTATTTTTTATCTGAGACTTCTGCAATTCCATCCTGTTTCTTTACATCTCGTACTAAATCGAGGCAATAGATCATAATACATAAAATCGTTGCATATATCGTCGATTCCTCATATGCATCACACGATTTTTGTTTGTTACTTAATTTAGATGCAGTAGGGTCCTATTTCGGAATAAATGGCCCATATCAGGTACCCAATATCTGCCCGATTTATAATATTTCGACCTGTGTTTAGCTTGAGATTCAATTACAAGTATATTGTAATTATATGAAAATGGAAGAGAAAGAAAAAGTTAAACTAAAACTTCCATTTTATGATCAGAATATCACTTTGGAAATATGCAGGCTATTCTTTTAGAAAATAACATATTACATTTTCAGCTAGAGAGATAGGAAAAGTTTACAATGGATCAGGATGGACATTAATCCAAATAGAAATGATATATATTAATGCATATATATTTAGAAGAGCTGCTGGAGGATCTTACAAATCAATACCCAAAAGACTTGCCAATACAAAATGTACTATTGTCACATGCCCTTTACAACAAAGTTTTGAAAGTTAAAGAATCTTTCCTAACAAAAACTCTCAAACAAGTTATTCTAAATAATAAAATTTACATTTTTTATTAAGATACCTTATAGCTCTGATTAATATATTGAGGTAGCACGGGGAATACGAAAATCACGGGGGATGATAAAGGATGATAAGTGTCACTATTTGGATAAGCGTCATCCATCACCCAGGATGACTGTTTACTCATCCTGGCACAAAAACGTTTTTTTATGGATGACAGAGGATGACGGTAAACAAGAGGAAGGTTTATAAAAATAGCTGCGGTGTGAAAGATTCCTTTTGGGTGAAAACCATTTTTTATTCATTATATACAAAAGATTCTAATAATTTCCTACAATTTTAATTGATTAATAATAGTAATAAAAATAGTTCCAAAATATTTCTTTTCCTTTTATTTTTTTTTTTGTAATAAACTTTTCTTTTGATTGATAATAAAAATAATAAATAATTTCTTCGCAATAGTTAATTTCAGTGATAAATGAGTTCATAGTGACTCAATAATTCTAAAAATATATCCTGTAATAAAATAAACTCTTGCATAACAAAAGTGATAAGGTACGCTAAAGCAGTAATATATCGCTATTGTTATTCTCTTTTATTTCTTTTATATTTTTGTAATAATTTCAAACATAAATTTAGTGTAGCGGAATAACAAAAGTGATAAGGTACGCTAAAGCAGTAATATATCGCTATTGTTATTCTCTTTTATTTCTTTTATATTTTTGTAATAATTTCAAACATAAATTTAGTGTAGCGGAATAACAAAAGTGATAAGATACGCCAAAGCAGTAATATATTGTTTTTGTTATATCTGATATTCAACTTTAAATATAATAAACTATTCTTTTATTTCTTGGCAAGTTACATCAAAAAGTCTACAATAGTTTTGGTAGTGTGCAAGTGTTAGTAAAGATACTTTTACTCCACTTACTCATCGTACCTTCAGATTTTACACGAGATTACATTGTTTGTAAGCAGGTTTAGATCGACTGATTGCCTGGTCTTACTGTGTTTCGTGATATTGCGCACCAGAGAAAGTGTGCTAGTGATACATTGAATTATCGTGTGATCATCTTGGGTTTATTGAGACTGATTTGCGTAACTTTCCATATTGTTCTGCGCAGACCGCGACAATATAATGATATAATTAAAATTATAGAACAAATTTTTATAGAATCAAAATTTTACCGAAAAATAGTCAAACATAAATTTCACATGACTTTTGTATAACATTTCGAAAGTATTAAACAGTTCTGATGATCAACAAGTTATGATAAAAATTTCATCACAAACTGAAATTTCCATTAATTTTTATATAAAACATATTTAAGGAAAAATTTGCAGGCAGATTTGTCTGGAATTGCTTACAGTTTAAGGGATAATAAAATTCATTTTCTTTATTGAAATAATGATTTCTATTCTACTTTGATAATAGAATTCCTTTTTTTTAAACACTCATAAGGGGATATCACAGCAGAAAATTTAAATAAATATAATTTCATGAATTCTAAAAAATTTTTAAATATACAAAATAACTTTATTTGAAATAAGAACAAAAATAAAAAATTTTATTATCTAAATTGATAAAAATCTAGTAAACTAAAAAAAAATTTTTTTAAAAAAAAATATCAGTAAATTCAATAAAAATAGTGAAATATAAGACTAAAAAAAAAATTTAATAAACTCCATATTCTTGATCATCTAAAATTAAAAAATAAAAATAATTAAATTATTCAATGTAATGATTTAAAAAAAAAAAATAACAGATAATGGAATTATGTTATGTTAATTACCATGTGATTTATTTGAATTATCAGCTTCAACACTTTTTAGATATAGTTGTTGCATTTCTATAATTGTATCATAGAATAAAGTAATGAATAAATATTGTATAAATTTATTAAACAAATAAAAATAATTTTACCTTCGGAAATTTCAAATTCCAATTGTTTAGAATCAAATGCTAAATATTGAATATGTAATATTATTTAATGTGATGTGAATTAAATAATAATTTCATCAAAAAATTTTTGAGTTAAATTACCTTGCTGTTCTTCTATAAAAATGAATAATGATTTAAAATAAATAAATAAATAAAAATCAATAAAAATAAAACAAATATGAAAAGAAGATAATATATTTACCATCACCATCAGTAGCATTCCTAGGTTTAATTGGAATGTTAAGTGTACGTACCTTACTATTTTGTATTCTATGTATTTTGCTTTTTTTATTCTTGCTTAATTGTGCATTTATGATTACTTGATTATTTTTATCTTTTTTCAATTTTAATTTAAAGAAATTTTTGACTTTTGATTTTAAATTTTTAGATTGAATATTTTTTTGTTGTTTATCCATTTCATTGTATAATGACTTTATTAAGGAATCCATTTTTTCCCAAATTGTATATGCATCAGGTCTATTATTAGGATTAGCATCCCAACATTGTTTCATTAAAGTTATATATTCATGTGGAATATATTCATAAATCTTTGGTCGACATCCTTTGACTATATCAAGTGTTAATTCAGAATCATGTTCATAATCATCAAAGGGAGTTTCACCAGTTATTATTTCCCACATTAACATGCCCATACTATATATATCTGATTTCGTTGTATAAATTTCACCACAGATAACTTCAGGAGCAATGTATGGGAGATTTCCATAAATACTATTTGATGGTTTGTCAACTGGTCCACTCAATCCCAAATCACTAATATACCTGCCACTATTTAGTGAATCACATAAGATATTTCCTGAGTGCAGATCTCTATGTACTATATTTTGGCTATGAATTCTATCTAAACTATATGATATATCACAAATGATATCATATTTTTGTAATAATGTAAGTGAGTGGTAATTATCTTTTAAAAAATGTCTTAAATCATTATTGTAATAATTTAAGACTAACATATAATCTTGGGTGATTGGATCTTTGGTTAGTCCAAAACATTTGGCAAGAAATGCGGAAGTTTTATCAAGTGTAAAACTTAATACCACACATCAATTTTTGTAATTGTATAATTAATATTTCCTAAATATCAAACAGAATATAATAAATGCAATAATTATTTCTTACTTGAAACCAATTCACATTATTATTATTATTTGAATTATTCAATCTTTTCAAAACAATCTTCTGTCTTTCGAATCTTTCCAATATTTGCCTTTCAGAATTCCATTTTTCATAGCATCCATCTTTCCAAATTGCTGTATAAATGGTAGCACATCCTCCTTCTTTCAGATATTTGACATCCTCAAATCGATCATATTCAATCCATTCAATTACATTTTCAGGTGCTACAGTTTTTAGCTGACATTCTTGAATTAATTTATCAATTTCATTATTTCCAGATGTCCAATTTCCAAAATTATTTTCTAAATATTTACGAATACAGAATTCACAATATTGGATTGCTTGATGCCATTCCTGACAATTGTTACATTGTTGTTTTACTACAGAATTATCACCAATTCTTAATGCATCATAGCTATTCTGTAAATAATTAAGTAAAAAATTCTTTTCATTTTTTGTGAGAGATGAATCGTTTTCAATAAAATCTTTTCGATATTTTTCTTGCTCAGTAATTGTTTTATGAATATTGATATCTAGAATATAATATGACTTATCCAAAACACTTCTTAATTTTTTATTCCATTCAATTTTTTGAGTAGCCATTTACTATTTCATTTATTGGTAATACAATTTAAGTATTAATTACTGCATAATTTATTGTTTAATAATAATATTTAAAATTTAGTATAAAAATTACCGTGGATTAGGTTTTTATTATTTATTTAATGACAGATTACGGATAAGGTTTATTATTTAGATGACTTTAATTATTTACTAATTATAAATCTAACGAGTACGTTAACCGTATGTATGAGTTATATTAACGTATAATATATGTAATACACAATTTCATAAATAGACGGGACGCAGAATAGATAAATTCAGAGTGTAAGGTTTAAACGAATAATTATAATATTTTAGCTTAAATACTAAAATACGAAAATTTTATTTGCTACCTATTACGTACTATATAGCAGAAAATATTCCCAAAAATATTCTCAAACAAAAGACTATGATTCGTTACTTTTTTGTTACTTCTGTGTCCGTGTTACAAACAAAATTTTATAATTTAAATATTTGTTGTATTTATTATTTTTAAAATAAAAAAATAAATATATAATTCTATCGAAAACATATATATATAATAAATAATTATTAATCTAATACTTCCAAACGTAGGCAAGTTTACAAATATAATTTAGAGGATATCGAAGAAGCAATTCAAATTGAAGTAATAATAGTAATAATCCAAGAACTTATACTAGATATAACTAATAGGAGATAATGTTAAAATAATGAATGAATATATAATATAAAGAAGATAATTAAATCAATATTAGATTAATATCTTCATTAAATAATAATTTAGCATTATTAGTAGCTGAAGCATGATTTCAATCAACATTTCAACCACTGATATATTTTTATAAAATTATTATTTCAAATATTTCGCAAGGGAGAAGAAATAACGAAACAATTCTGAAATGTGAAATTATTTAATCAGCGCAGTTCCTTTTGAGAGATATATCTGTAAAGAATGTATTCTGAGAAAACGGTGCAATATATTATTATTTCTATTGATCATTATTATATTACTCATTACCATTATCATTTAATAATATAAACAATAACAACAATTATCAATAATTTTATTATGAGAATTATTAATATAACAATCGGAAATTTACAAAATGGAGAACTATAAAGCTAGATATGGTTATAAGTTTCGTGATAAATTTGGATAGAATAATTGGTATAATTGGAATAATAATATAATCGGACTAATGAATAATAGAATGGTAGAATAGTAGAATGATAGAATATATTAATAATAATAATTGATGATGATTATTATATAATTCTTTACGATAACGTGAGCACCTCTCACGTAGCTTTATTACAAAAAAATATATTATGCACATTTGATTTAATTAAAAGAAAATGACCAAATAACTTTCAAGCGTCAAGACTTTCTTTCTTCCCTTTTAGTTTCGATAGAAACTTAATAGGCATTCTTTTAATATAAAAAATAATAAAATAAATATACATAAATAATATAAAGGTTATTTTAATAAACTTAGAAGCATTCAAACATTTTTTTGATAATAAAAAAAACGATGACGTTATTAAATCACACCACTGGCGCCCAACACCATAATGTAAATTAACAAATAAGATAGTTGGGTTTTAAAACAGAGGAAACATTTTTTTAAAAATTACTTGGAAGTTACAATTTTAACCATGAAATTACCTTTAAAGTATAAGAAAAAGTTCTCGCTGTGATTTTTTACATCCAAATATCATATTTTTAACTCTAATACCGACTAAAAAATTTTTATTATGGTGTTCAGCACCATGGAGTGATCTAAAGTTTTTGAAAAAAAATATGAAATATAAAGTTCTAATAATAATAAATAAATTTCTAGGATTAGCCTGAATTCAAAGGACCAGCAACTCCATTTTCTTGATCGTCTAAAATTAAAAAATAAAAATAAAATAATTAAACTAACATCACGTAATGATTTAAAAAAATAATGATTAATTACCACGTGATTTATTTGAATTATTGACTCCAATACTTTTGCTGAATAAATATTGTATAAATTCATTAGGGTATTGCTAAAGCTCACCAGTGGTGATTGTCACCGCTGGGCAAAATTACATAATTCCTTGATCAACCCTTTGCCCACGTAAATTTAATTTTGCCCAGTGGTGACAATCACCACCGGTGACCTTAAATAATTTTTTCAGAAATTTCAAAATCGATTTGTTTGGAATCAAATGCTAAATATTTAATATGTAATATTATTTTAATGTGGATTAAGTAAAGATTTCATCTGAACAAAAAAATTTTGAGTTAAATTACCTTGTTGTTCTTCTATAATAATAAATGTTGAATAAAAATAAATAAATAATAAAATAATAAAAAATAAAAGCAAATAAAAAAGGAGATGTATAAAATATATTTACCATCAGTAGCATTTCTCGGTTGAATTGTGATATTGAATGTATATACTTTACTATTTTGGATTCTATGTATTTTGCTTTTTGTATTTTTGCTTAATTGTGCATTTATAATTACTTGATTATTTTTATCTTTTTTTCGATTTTGATTTAAAGAATTTTTAATTTGAAATTTTTAGATTGAATATTTTCTATATTTTCTTTTTGTTTATCCATTTCATTATATAATGACTTTATTAAGGAATCCATTTTTTCCCAAATTGTATATGCATCAGGTCTATTATTAAGACAATGTTGGGATGCTAATTCGGATAATAGACCTGTTTCAAATACAATTTGCAAAAAGATGGGAAGTGAACAACAAAAATTAATCATGCGATCTAAAAGTTTAAATCGAAAATCAAAAATTTTTTAAATTAAAATTAAGATCAAAAAAAGGTAAAAATAATAATCAAGTAATTATGAACGCTCAAATAAGCAAAAATACGAAAAGCAGAATATATAAAATACAAAATAGTATTCAAAATTTCAATCGAGAAACGCTACTGATGTAAATATATTTTATATCTCTCCTTCCTTATTGGCTTTTATTTTTATTTGTTTATTCTAAATCACTATTCATTATTTCATTAATTGCATATTTAGCATTTGATTCCAGACAATTTGATCTTGAAGTTTTCGAAAGTAAAATTATTATTTTAATTTGTTTAATAATGATTATTCATGGAATTTAATGAGTTTATTTTTTATGATACAGTCATTATAAATGCAACAACAGTATCTTAAAAGTATTGAAGCCGATAACGGTAATTAATTATGATTTCATGATCGATTGTTTTCTAAATTATTACGTGATGTATTTTATTTTATTTTTTTTTATCAAGAATAAGTCCTTCAAATAAAGGCTACCGGAGAATTTTTGATAAGAATTCGATATATTTTTTTCTGAATATAAGCAAAAAATGTTTGAATGCTTCTGTAGTTTATTAAATTAGCCTGGATATTATTTATGTATATTTTATTTATATTTATTATTTTTATCATTATTAAAAGAATGCCTATTAAGTTACTATCATCATCTGAAAATGAAGTTTTTATTTCAATTTCGAACCGTTGACGCTTGAAGGTCATTGGTCATTTCCTTCTAATTAAATCAAATGTGTATAATATATTTTTTTGTAATAATAAAGCTACGTGAGAATGCATCACGTTATCGTAAAAACTTATACAATAATCGTCATCAATTATTTTTATTAATATATTCAATCATTCTACTATTCTATTATTCATTAGTCCGATTATATTATTATCCAATTATACCAATTATTCTATCCAAATTTATCACGAAACTTATAACCATATCTAGCTTTATAGTTCTCCATTTTGCAAATTTCCGATTGTTATATTAATAATTCTCATAATAAAATTATAAGTAAATGATTGATTATAAAAAATTATTGATAATTGTTGTTATTGTTAATATTATTAAATGGTAATGGTAATAAGTAATATAATAATGATCAATAGAAATAATAATATATTGCACCATTTTTCTCAGAATACATTCTTTACAGATATATCTCTATATCTCTTAAATGATTATTATTTTATAAAAATATATCTAAGGTTGAAATGTTGATTGAGGTCATGCTTCAGCTACTAATAATGCTAAATTATTTAATGAAAATATTAATCTAATATTGAATTCATTATCTTCTTTATATTATACATTCATTCATTATTTTAACTTTATCTCTGATTTGTTAGATTTAGTATAAGTTCCTTGACTATTACTAATATTATTACTTCGATTTGAATTACTTCTTCGATACCCTCTAAATTATATTTGTAAACTTATCTACATTTGGAAGTATTGATTTAATAATTATTTATTATATATACATATGTCTTCGATTGAATTATATATTTATTTTTTTATTTTAAAAATAATAAATACAACAATTATAAAATTTTGTTTGTAACACGGATACGGAAGTAACAAAAAAAGTAACGAATAGTAGTCTTTTGTTTAAAAATATTTTTAGGACTAGTCATACGAGAACATTTTCTGCTATACAGGTAGCAAATAAAATTTTAGTATTTTAGTATTTTATTATTAACCATCGAATAAAATATTATAATTAAACGTTTAAACCTTACTTTCTAACTTTATCTATTCTGCATCCCGTCTATTTATGAGATTGTGCATTACATTAATATAATTCATACATATTCGTTAGATTTATAATTGGTAAATAATTAAAGTCAATTTAAATAATAAACCTTATCTATAATCTGTTATTAAATAAATAACAAAAACCCAATCCTCGGTTATTTTTATACTAATTTTAAATATTATTAAACAATAAATTATGCATTAATTAATATTTATGAAATAGTAAATGGCTACTCAAAAATTTGAATGGAATGAAAAATCAAGAAGTGTTTGGTATAAGTCATTTCATACTCTAGATACCAATATTCGTAAAACAATTACTGAGCAAGAAAAATATCGAAAAGATTTTATTGAAAATGATTCATCTCTCACAGAAAATGATTACTTAATGATTTACAGAATATGTATGATCCATTTAGAATCGGTAATAATTCTGTAGAAAAACAACAATGCAACAATTGTCTAAATTGGCATCAAGCAATCCAATATTGTGAATTTTGTATTCGTAAATATTTAGAAAATAATTTTGGAAATTGGACATCTGGAAATAATGAAATTGATAAATTAATTCAAAAATGTCAGCGAAAAATTAAAAAACCTTATGTAGTAATTGAATGGATTGAATATTATCAATTTAAGAATATAGAACATCTGGCAGAAGGAGGATGTGCTACCATTTATACAGCAATTTGGAAAGACGGGTCCTACGATGAATGGGATCCTGAAAGGCAAATATTGAAAAGATTTGGAGGACAGAAGATCGTTTTGAAAAGATTGGATAACTCAAATAGCAATAATGTACATTGGTTTCAAGAAGTAAGTTAAACTATTATTGTATTTGATATTTTCTGTTTAATATTTCAAAATATTTATTACATAATTACAAAAAATTGATAGGTGACATTAAGTTTCACACTTGATAATACTTCTTCATTTCTTTCTATATGTTATGGACTAACTAAAGATCCAACCACCCAAGATTATATGTTAGTTTTAAATTATTATCAAAATGATTTAAGACATTTTTTAAAAGATAATTATCACTCACTTACATTATTACAAAAATATAATATTATTTATGTGATCTCCCGGAATTTAAATAAAATTCATGTACAAAATATAGTACATAGAGATCTGCACTCAGGAAATATCTTATATAATTCACGAAGCGATGCCTGGAGAATTAGTGATTTAGGATTGAGTGGACCAGTTGACAAACCGTCGAATAGTATTTATGGGAATCTCCCATACATTGCTCCTGAAGTCATCTGTGGTAAAATTTATACAACAAAATCAGATATATATAGTATGGGCATATTAATGTGGGAAGTTATAACTGGTGAAACTCCATTTGATGATTACGAACATGATTTGGAATTAGCTCTTGATATAGTCAAAGGATGTCGACCAAAGATTTATGAATATATTCCACATGAATATGTGAATTTAATGAAACAATGTTGGGATGCTAATCCTGATAATAGACCTGATACATATACAATTTACATAAAAATGATATCATTAATAAAGTCATTATATAATGAAATGGATAAACAACAAGAATATATAGAAAATATTCAATCTAAAGATTTAAAATCAAAAATCAAAAATTTCTTTAAATTAAAATCAAAGAAAGATAAAAATAATCAAGTAATTATAAATACACAATTAAGCAAAAATACAAAAAGCAGAATATATAGAATACAAAATAGTAAAGTATATACATTCAGCATTTTCAGCATTCCAATTAAACCTAGAAATGCTACTGATGGTAAATATATTATCTTCTTTTCTTATTTGTTTTATTTCTATTGATTTATTATTTATTTATTTTAAATCATTATTCATTTTAATAGAAGAACAACAAGGTAATTTAACTCAAATTTTTTGTTCAGATGAAATCTTTATCTAATCCACATTGAAATAATATTTCTAATCCACATTAAAATAATATTATATATTAAATATTTAGAATTTGATTCCAAACAAATCGATTTTGAAATTTCTGAAGGTAAAATTATTTTTATTTGTTTAATGAATTTATACAATATTTATTCAATACTTTGTTCTATGGCACAATTATAGAAATGCAGCAACAGTATCTTAAAAGTATTGGAGCCAATAATTCAAATAAATCACGTGGTAATTAATCATTATTTTTTTAAATCATTACGTGATGTTTGTTTAATTATTTTATTTTTATTTTTTAATTTTAGATGATCAAGAAAATGGCGTTGCTGGTCCTTCAAATTCAGGCTAAACCTAGAAATTATTTATTATTATTAGAACTTAATATTACAATAAAAATTTGTTAGTCAGTATTAGAGTTAAATATATGATATTTAGATGTGAAAAATCACAGCGAAAACTTTTTCTTATACTTTAAAGGTTATTTCAAAATTTGAAGTTACAAGTAATTTTTTAAAAAAATGTTTCTTCTGTTTTTGGTTTGATTTAAAATCCAATTATCTTATTTGTTAATTGCAATATGGTTTTGGGCACCAGTGGAGTGATTTAGTAATGTCATCGTTTTTTTTAATTATCAAATTATTTTGTTTTTGCAGATAAGGCAATTTGATACCATTTTTTGAAAAAATGTTTGAAATGTTTCTATAGTTTATTAAATTAGTCTTTATATTATTTATGTATATTTTATTTATATTTTTTTTTGTATTAAAAGAATGCCTATTAAGTTTCTATCGAAACTAAAAGGGAAGAAAATGAAGTCTTTATTTCAATTTCATATTTAAAAGAACCGTTGACGCTTGAAGGTCATTTGGTCATTTCCTTTTAATTAAATCAAATGTGTATAATATATTTTTTGTAAATTATTATTATTATTATTCTATTCTATTATTCTACTATTCCCCACATCAATATCCATTAATCTCAATTCCGATTAACGATTTAAAATTAACATTCTAATGATAAAATACATTAATTATAAAAAATTATTATTATTGTTGTTGATATTGTTATTATTGATAATCGTTGTGAACATTATTAAATTCATAATAATAAAAAGAAATGTATACCACGGAAAATACAATTTTCATATTCAGCATTTTTCTCAAAATACATTATCTTGATTTTTTTATATTCTTTAGAAATATATCTCTCAAAAAGAACTGCACTGATTAAATAATTTCATATTTCAGAACTGTTTCATTTCACTAACTTCTTCTACCTTGCGAAATATTTGAAATAATAATTTTTATAAAAATGTGTCTGGTGGTTGAAATAATGAAGATATTAATCTAATAATATTGCGTTCATTATCTTCTTTATCTTACACATTCATTCATTATTTTAACTTTATCTTTTATAGTTAAATATAGTATCGGTTCTTCTAAATTGAATTTTTTATATAAAATCACCTGCATTTGGAAAATAAGTATTGATTTATTACACTCTTTATTTATATGTATTAAATTATAAAATTTTGTTTGTGACACAAAAGTAACAAAAAAATAAATAATCTTTTGTTTTTAGAACTAAATTTTCTGCTATATAGATAGCAAATAAAATTTTAGTATTTTAGTTATTTTACGATCAACCTTCGATTAAAATTATTCGTTTAAATCTTACTCTCTAACTTTTATCTATTCTGTGTCCCGTCCATTTGTAAAATTGTACAAATTATACATTAATATAACTCACACGGTTACGTACTCGTCAAATTTATGATTAGTAAAGTTAATTCAAATAATAAACCTTATCTATAATCTGTTATTAAATAAATAACAAAACCCAATCCACGGTAATTTTTATATTAAATTTTAAATATTATTAAACAATAAATTATGAAATAATTAATATTTAAATTGTATTACCAATAAATGAAATAGGAAATGTCTACTCAAAAAATTGAATGGAATGAAAAATTAAGAAGTGTTCTTGATAAATCATTTCATACTCTAGACATCAATATTCATAAAACAATTACTGAGAGAGAGAAATATCGAAAAGATTTTGTTGAAAATGATTCATCTCTCACAGAAAATGAAAAGAAATTTTTACTTAATGATTTACAGAATACATATGATGCATCAAGAATTGGTGATAATTCTGTAGAAAAACAACAGTGCAACAACTGTCAGAATTGGCATCAAGCAATCCAATATTGTGAATTTTGTATTCGTAAATATTTAGAAAATAATTTTGGAAATTGGACATCTGGAAATAATGAAATTGATAAATTAATTCAAGAATGTCAGCGAAAAATCAAAAAACCTGATGTAGTAATTGAATGGATTGAATATAATCAATTTGAGAATATTAAACATTTGGCAGATGGAGGATGCGCTACCGTTTATACGGCAATTTGGAAAGATGGATGCTATCATAAATGGAATTCTGAAAGACGAATATTTGAAAGATTTGGAAGACAAAAGATTGTTTTGAAAAGATTGAATAATTCAAATAATAATAATGTACATTGGTTTCAAGAAGTAAGTTAAATTATTATTGTATTTATATTCTGTTTAATATTTCAGAAATATTAATTACATAATTACAAAAAATTGATAGGTGACATTAAGTTTCACACTTGATAATACTGCCCAATTTCTTGCCAAATGTTATGGACTAACTAAAGATCCAACCACCCAAGATTATATGTTAGTCTTAAATTATTATGGTAGTGATTTAAGACATTTTTTAAAAGATAATTATCAATCAATTACTTTATTACAAAAATATAATATTATTTATTTTATTGCAAGCCACTTGAATAAAATATAGTACATAGAGATCTGCACTCAGGAAATATTTTACATAATGCAAACTTGGCTCTTTGGAGAATTAGTGATTTAGGATTGAGTGGACCAGTTGACAAACCATCAAATAGTATTTATGGGAATCTCCCATACATTGCTCCTGAAGTTATCCGTGGTGAAATTTATACAAAAAAATCAGATATATATAGTGTGGGCATATTAATGTGGGAAGTAATAACTGGTGAAACTTCATTTGATGATTATGAACATGATTTGGAATTAACTCTTGATATAGTCAAAGGATTTCGACCAAAGATTTATGAATTTATTCCGCATGAATATACAATTTTAATAAAACAATGTTGGGATGCAAATCCTAATAATAGACCCGATGTAAGTACAATTTTGGAAAAAATGGATTCCTTAATAATGTCATTATATAATAAAATGGATAAACAACAAGAAAATATAGAAAATATTCAATCTAAAAATTTCAAATCAAAAATCAAAAATTTCTTTAAATCAAAATCTAAAAAAGATAAAAATAATCAAGAAATTATAAATACACAATTAAGCAAAAATACAAAAAGCAAAATATATAGAATACAAAATAGTAAAGTACATACATTCAACATTCCAATTAAACCTAGAAATGCTACTGATGGTAAATATATTATCATCTTTTCTTATTTGTTTTATTTTTATTGATTTATTATTTATTTATTTCATTGTTCATTTTTATAGAAGAACAACAAGGTAATTTAACTCAAATTTTTTGTTCAGATGAAATCTTAATCTAATCCACATTGAAATAATATTTTCTAATCCGCATTAAAATAATATTATATATTAAATATTTAGAATTTGATTCCAAACAAATCGATTTTGAAATTTCTGAAGGTAAAATTATTTTTATTTGTTTAATGAATTTATACAATATTTATTCATTACTTTGCTCTATGACACAATTATAGAAATGCAGCAACAATTATCTTAAAAGTATCAGAGTCAATAATTCAAATAAATCACGTGGTAATTAATGTGATTCCATTATTATTTTTTTATTAAATGTTTGCATTGTTTAATTATTTTTATTTTTTTAGATGATCAAGAATTTTAAATTACTGATCCTTCAAATTTCGGCTCACAATTTCAACCCTAAAAAATTTATTTATTTAAATTTATTAAAACTTTTAATATTTTCTTTATCCTTATTATTAAGTAGGTATTTTGTATTTATTTTATTACCCAGATTACAATTTCTAACCCATTTGCACGGAGTGTGGTATACGTGTTAATACGATATATTATTTTCTTAACCTAACTGCGCATAAAATATGATGATTAGATTCTTATAATTCTTATAAAGTTTCAATAATTAACAAATTATAGAAGTGAAAAATTGTAACCCAAAATTTTTAAACTGATGATAAAGAAAGACTATTTATTAAAGAAAATTTTTGTACTTTTAGAATAAAATCTAAGTGGGATTTTAATCGATTCTCTTTGTCATTTTTTTTTTTTTGATTTTTTCATTCATATGTTTTCATCTTATTTCTTTTATTTACATTTTACATTTTTTTAACAAATATTTAAAAAAATAATTATATATATATATATATTTACATAGCTTGTTCATTTTCTATAATATTTAGTGTTGATTTCATTGAAGGAAAAAGAACTTGTGTAAATCAAGGTCAACTGCTCTTTCTATCAGTTTATGACGAGACTAGAAATGTAAAATTATTCAAGATTTTTTAAAAGATCGAACAGTTGTTTATAATTCATCAGAAAAATGAGCAACTTAAATTTAATGAATATTTGATGAATATATAAAAAAATATCGAATAAATAGAGAAATATGAAAAAATATCGAACAAATTCATCGTATGAAACCTTTTCATAGAGAAGCTATAATATATTTTCTATCCAAAACTTGTGACCACGCCAATATTTTCCTTATGTGATATCAAATTAGAAGGGTAGAATTTCAATTTAATTTTCTTTTAAATAGCAAAAAGCAAAAAGTAATAAATAACATCAGCATGAAAAAACTATAGCAACCAAATAAGCGATAATACCAACACATGGAAGAAGTAAAATGCATCGACACAAGCAATGCATTAACACAGTCACAGTAATTCAAGGATCTCAAAACTTGAAGTAAAAGCAATAAAAAAAGAAATTACATGATATTTTTTTAACTTTTGCAGATAGTCAATAAATAAATGATAAAACCTGATTTTTACTTGCTTGATCTCTTTCTTTCCTAAATTATTGTTCAATAATTCGCCATTAGTTTTTTTTTTTTATAATAAATGTATTAGAATAATAACCATCATTCTTACTTTTTTAATATGTTATACAAAAACTGAGACATTCTTATTAATGATATTATACGTGATAATCTAACGTGTTTTTCAAAGTACAAAATCTTATCTAGTTAATATCTTTATAACGTATAATGTAAGAACGTATGCTACTCATGTTATTCTAGTAATTCCAATTACGTGAACCAGCACTTTTAATAATAGAATAAACATCATCATGTTAAACATAAACTTAAATTATTAGAAAGAATTAACTGCATATTAAATTATAAATATATATTTTGTTTATGCCAAAATTAAATTATAATCATGGTTATATACTCGCTTGTTGCTTTACCTTCCACCATAATCAAATAAAAGCATGATAATTCATTTTTAACTTGGTCCAATTCTTTTTAGATAAAAATTTGAAATTTGTTAAAAATATTATCAAATCGCAATTATTATGTAAAAAAAAAAAATAAAGAGATTTTTTCTTTTGATTAGAATTGAGCCAATTGATTTAAATGTTCATCACGTAGCATTTAATATAGTGAAAATTAACAAGTGAAATTAATATATGAATTATTATGAACCAAAACTGTTCTTTTAAATTGTTAATCATTATTTTTTTTAACATAATGTTTAAAATAGTAATTGATAAATTTATTAAAGTAATAGTATTTTTTATTATAAATAAATCTTACCAATGAACAACATATATCAGACAAGATGATAATATGTTTTTTAAAAAAATACAGAAAATAAAAAAAAAATAAATAAATTTAAATTATACAAAAAAGAGAAATAATCTTTTTTATTTTTTAGAAATATCAGAATAAATAAATAATGCTAAATTCACAAATATGAATACTTTATTTCTCTATTTATTTCTTTGGCAAAAATTTAAAAACTTCAAATTCTTCAACTGAAAATTTATCTTCATTAGAACGAATTGGTTTTTCATAATATAATGAGCTACAATAGCTACTTTTAGTTTTTAAATTACCACGTAAATTTAATTCTTTGCCGAAATCAAAAAATGAATGTCCTAAATCATAATAAACAGCAAAATTAAAGTTTGTCACTCTACTTACAAATGAATTTTTCAGATTTTCAGTTTTCAATGAAAATATAAAACTATTTTTACTAGAACGCCACCCGAAAATATTCTCATTATATATTTCAAGAGGATTATAGCCACCAATGATTTCTTCAGTTCCTTCCACTTTTAAAACAATAACTATATTTGATACTTTATCACAAATTTCAAGAATAGTTTTAACATCAAACCCATCTTTACTTCCTCTAACAAGTAATTTAAATTCATATGGGTTGTTTTCAGTATAAGGAGTTTCTTTTCTATCAATCCAAGATGAAATTTCTAAAGCATGCTCATCAGTAATAATATTTGAGAACGAAATTGAGGGAATTCTAGTAGGAAGTATAACATTCAAAATTTTTCGAGGTGGTAATATTGTTGAAGAGATTTGTTTTCCGGGAGCTAAGAATTTAGTATTGATGTCTGTCCACAGTTCAGGTTCAAAAAGTTGTTGGTATGGATAAATTTTTTCTAATACTTTTTCACTAGAAAGAGTAAAATATCTGATATGCGGGAGACAGTTTTTCAAAGTTGTTTTTAAAGTTGAGAAATCATCGTTTGTCCATTCGTTAAGTTTAGCTGGGAAAGTTTGATTTTTGGCCATTCCCCATTGAATTACGTAATTCCAGATTTTATCTTCCTCTAATTGCAAATCATCTAATTTAATAATGGAAATCAATGCATCTTCGGGAAGTGAAAGAAAATTCTCTGACCCGAAAATAGTGCTAGGATGCTTGGCAATTATATTATTACAAAATTTTCGAATTATTTCAAAGTTTTTCGTCCGATAACTTATTTGATAAACTCGCGAAAAATTTAATTTTAACCAAGATGCATTGTTGGTAACAAGATGAGTTTGGAGATGCTCAACTAATTCATCAAGATCAAGTTCATGAGAAGCAATCAAGAGGTCAAAAATAATTGAATTTTCTAACGAAATTGTTCCACCATAAATGTACCTAAATTATTATTATTATTATTAAAATTTATTAAATAATTTTATTAAAATTATTGATTAAAAAATCACGATAAATATAAATATATAGAATTATACTTACTTAATAATGACATTAAATACTTTAACAGAAATATTAGGAATTTTTAACTCTTTGACATGACTTTCGTTGAACGTAGTTTCATTGAATTTCTTTTTTAAATAAGGACTACGTGATTGTAAAATATAAGAATGAACTTTAAAAATTTGGTTAACTGGTTCTTCGCCAACTTCAATTGTGACATTATAGTCAATAGGATTTTCAAGAAGTTGAGTAAGGTCGTTTGATAGGCGGTCATAAAATTTGGTAATCATTTTTAGTATACGTAAACAGAATAACAAAAAAAAAAAATTGTATTTAAATAAATATTATTTGTACCACAAGTTATAAATACAGATAATCTAAATGTAAAGAAAATACCCATGAATTATAACCTCTGATTTGTCATTAAGTATGGGATAACTTCTGTCAATCAATCTCAAACCTGATGAATTTATACGAATTTATAAAAAGACTAGTTTTTTTGGAAACAATGAGCAACAATATCAATCATACTTAATTGTACATTGTGGAACAAAGAAATTATTACGTTACGTTACAATAGCGTGAAATGTTATCCAATTTATCTAATTATTAAATTTTGTTTATGTGAGACAACATTGATGGGAAGCAGAAGTAACAAAAGTAACAAACACACGAATATGCGATGCGACTTTAATGAAACAATGTGGGATGTCAATCCCGATAATAGACTAGACTGCAATTTATAAAAAAATAAAATTTATTATTTGAAGAAATGGATAAACAACAACTGTTCATTCTAATAGTTCAACAAAAGGTAAAAAATTTCAACTCAGAAATGTCAAATATCTTCACGTTTTATTTTTAGTTTATTTTAATTTATTTTAATTTATTTTAATTTATTAATTATAATTATTTATTAATTTTCATTTTAATAGAAGAACAACAAGGTAATTTAACTTATTTATATTATTTTGCATAATTTAATTTATATTAAAATAATATTGTTTATATTTATATTTAGCTTATGAAACTAAACAAATTGAAATTCCGAAAGGTAACATTTTATATACAAATTAATGTATTTTTTTTTTTTTTTTTTTTTTTTTTTTTTTTTTTTTTTTTTTTTTTTTTCGAAAAACTTAACTTAATATTCTAACGAACAAATTTAGTTTTGGATTCTAAACAAACTGATTTAAAAATCGCCGAAGGTAATATTCGTTTTATTTACCAATAAATGAATTATTATTTATCTGATATGTTTAATTATTTTTATTTCATAATATAGAAATGGAAAATAAAATCGGAGCCGATAGTTCAAATAATTCTCCCGGTAATTAATATAATTTCATTATTTTTATTTCGCAAGAATTAATTATTTTAACATAATATTTTATATTTAAAAATTTGACTTTAGATTCTAAACAAATTGATTCGAAACAAACGGTTTTAGAAACCACTTCAGGTAATAATATTTTTATTTATTAAATAAATTATTATTTATTTAATGACACTTTATTTATTTTATTTTTTATTGCACATTATTATCATAGTAACGGAAACTAAAAGTATTAGTGCTGATAGTTCAAATAATTCTCCTGGTAATTAATATAATTTCATTATTTTTTAATATTCGCAAAAAAAAAAAAAGAATTAATAATTAGTGTACATTTAAATATTTAGCTTTGGATTCTAAACAAACTGTTTTAGAAACCACCACCACTAAAGGTAATATTTTTATCTACTAAATGAATTATTATTTATTTAATAACATTTATTTCATATAATAGTTATAGTAACGGAAAATAAAAGTATTGTTAACTCAAATAGTTCGCCTGGTAATTAATATAATTTTGTTATTTTTATTTTTAATCCATTTAAATGTTCGCAAAAATTAATTATTTTTATATTAAAAAATTTGGCTTTAGATTCTAAACAAACTGTTTTAGAAACCACTACAGGTAATAATATTTTTATTTAAATGAATTATTATTTATTTAATAATACTTTATTTGATTTATTGCATATTATATTTACAGTAACGAAAAGTGTTGGAGTTGATGACTCAAATAATTCTCAGGGTAATTTTTCTAATTTCGTTATTTTTATTTCTAAACCATTAAAATGTTCGCGAAAATTAATTATTTTTAACATAATATTTTATATTTAAAAATTTGACTTTGGATTCTAAACAAACGGTTTTAGAAACCACTTCAGGTAATAATATTTTTATTCGTTAAATAAATTATTATTTATTTAATGACATTTTATTTATTTTTATTGGGTAATGTAGAAATGAAAAATAAAAGTGCTGAAGTTGATGTTTCTCGTGGTAAATTAATATAATTATAATTTTTATTTTCTAAACCATTAAATATTCACAAAAAAATTAATAATTATTATACGTTTAAATATTTAGCTTTAGACTCTAGGCAGGCTGATTTAAAAATCACCGAAGGTAATATTATTTATATGTACTTAATGAATTATTATTTATCTGATAACACTTAATTTATTTTATTGCATATTATAGAAACGAAAAATTCTCCTGGTAATTAATATAATTTCATTATTTTTATTTAAATGTTTAATTCATAATTAATAATTAAATATTTGGCTTTAGATTCTGAACAAATTGAGGATGAAGGTATTATTATTATTTATTTGCTTAATTTACCCAATAACACTTAATTTATTTTATCGTATTGGTCACCAATTGTAGAAATTATAGAAACTACAGAAACTACAGAAACTGTTGAAATTGAACAAACGATCATTAAAAGTACTAAAATTGATGATCCAAAAATTGTAAAAATTGAACAAAAGATTCTTGAAAGTACTGAAGTGAAGGATTCAACAATTGAACAAAAGATTCCTGAAAGTACCGTAGTTAGCGATTCAAAAATTGTAAAAAAAACTATTGAAAGTACTGAAGTTACTGATTCGACAATTGAACCAAAGATTCTTAAAAGTACTGAAGTTAGCGATTCAAAAATTGTAGAAATTGAAAAAAAGATTATTGAAAGTACTGAAGTTACTGATTCGACAACTGAACGAAAAATTCCTGAAAGTACCGGAGTTAGCGATTCAAAAATTGTAGAAATTGAAAAAAAGATTGTCGAAAGTACTGAAGTTAAGGATTCGACAATTGAACCAAAGATTCCTGAAAGTACCGGAGTTAGCGGTTCGAAAATTGTAGAAATTGAAAAAAAGATCGAACAAAAGATTCCTGAAAGTACTGAAGTTAGCGGTTCGAAAATTGTAGAAATTGAAAAAAAGATTGAACAAAAGATTCCTGAAAGTACTGGAGTTAGCGATTCAAAAATTGTGGAAATTGAAAAAAAGATTATTGAAAGTGCTGATTCGACAATTGAACAAAAAATTCCTGAAAGTACTGAAGTTAGCGTTTCAAAAATTGTGAAAATTGAACAAAAGGTTATTGAAGTTACTGAAGTTACTGATTCGACAACTGAACGAAAAATTCCTGAAAGTATCGGAGTTAACGATTCAAAAATTGTAGAAATTGAAAAAAAGATTGTCGAAAGTACCGAAGTTAAGGATTCGACAATTGAACCAAAGATTCCTGAAAGTACTGGAGTTAGCGATTCAAAAATTGTAAAAATTGAACAAAAGACTATTGAAGTTACTGAAGTTACTGAAGTTACTGAAGTTACTGAAGTTGCTGAAGTTACTGATTCGACAACTGAACGAAAAATTCCTGAAAGTACCGAAGTTAGCGATTCAAAAATTGTAAAAATTGAAAAAAAGATTATTGAAAGTACTGAAGTTAATGATTCAACAATTGAACAAAAGATTCCTGAAAGTACCGGAGTTAACGGTTCAAAAACTGTAGAAATTAAAGATTCAAAAACTGTAGATTCGAAAATTGAAGAAACTAAAGATTCAAAAATAGTTTCAAATAATTCAATGGGTAATAATAACATTTTGATTTCTAAACTATTAAATGTTTGCAAAACTTAATTAATTCAACCCATATTAAATATTTAGGTAATGAAATTAAACGTGACTTGAAAATTGTCGAAGGTAATAATTGACTAATTTTTTAATGCATTTGATATTTATTAAAAAAAAAAACTCACTTTTTTGCATTGCATAATCATAGAGAAAAATCTCAACAGTGAAGAAAAAGAAGATAAAGGCTGTAGATGGTAATTAACAAGATTTCTTTATTTAGATTCCTAAACTATTATATACTGATAAAATATATTTCACATTTAAATATTTTAGGTGTTGTTTCTAAACAAATTAATCTTGAAATCTCTAAAGATAATATGGTTATAAAAAAAATAACCAAGTACATTTAACCAATGTGCTATATTTATTGTGTTTTTGTTTTTTTTTTTATTCCCGAATTTATAAGTAAAAATTATTTCGAAAATTTATTTTAATTTATTTTAATTTTATTTTAATTTACAAAGAATTTATTATTATATTCATTCTATTTATTTATTTATTATTAGAACTTTATATTTAATTATTTTCGTTATTTTCATATATTTATCTTTAATTAATATTCATTTTCTTTATATTAAATGTATTTATTTTATATTACTATCATCTCATTATTGTTATTTAAATATTATTTGCTAAATCAAAACTTTCTCACGTATATATATATTTGTAATTCTAAATTAATCGAATAATTCAAATATTAATACTGTAATTTCATATGATTGTCTTCTTTTTAAATAAAAGTTATTAAAATTGATCATTTATTTTAACCAACACATTTTATCGAAAATATGCATGTTTTTTTCGTGTTTCGTTTATTTGATTTTGTTCAAACATTCAAAATTGATCTTTCGATGCATAAGGTAATATAAAGCACCAAGATATTATTATCGCCGTCAATTCTATTTAATTACAACTTATACTTTAATAACGTATAGTTACTACTATATTTAATTTATTTAATTACATATACAATATATTTTTATAAGAAAAATATTTTTTAATTAAAAAAGTTAACCATTTGCAATGCCATGAAACCAACCGAGAAAAGTTTTATGTACTTGTTTAAAATGGCAGCAAAGAGATAAAGAAAAAGGAATTGGATTTCTTGTCTGTAAGAACAAGACATCAAAATATCGTTCAAGTTCTTACTCTGATTCCAATTCATTATTTGCTTCAATTCTAGAATCTTTATTACAGATATCTACCAATATGGAAATAATGACTATTGCAGATAAAGAATAAGAATTTAAACGAAAGTCAAGCTTTTATTTGCATAATAAAGTATTATAAAAAAAATAATAAATATATGTAAAATTCTGTACTGAACCTTTTTACTTAGAGATTGAAAGGTAGTTGACATAATAAAATTTTGAGTTGTTAACAATGTACTTTTCGTTGATTCAGAGATGTCAAATTTTTAAATCAACACTAAACATTAAAGATTATTACTATCATATTTCTTTTTTTTTTTTAAAAAAAAAATGAACAAATAAACGAAAGATACACACAAAAAAAAAGAAGAAAAATACCATTATTAAATTCTAAAAATTCTCTGATATATAATCATAAAATCATTTAGTTTAAAAATTTCGGATTACAATTTTTTCCATTTCATAAGCGGAGGGGTTTTTTTCGTGAATTTAAAAAATTTTCAAATATACAAAATAACTTTATTTGAAATAAGGACAATAAAAAATTTATAGTATATATCGATATATATTTTTTCTTAATTTTCATTAAAATAATTAATAAAAACAAAAAATATGAAATATAAAGNATAAAGAAAAAGGAATTGGATTTCTTGTCTGTAAGAACAAGACATCAAAATATCGTTCAAGTTCTTACTCTGATTCCAATTCATTATTTGCTTCAATTCTAGAATCTTTATTACAGATATCTACCAATATGGAAATAATGACTATTGCAGATAAAGAATAAGAATTTAAACGAAAGTCAAGCTTTTATTTGCATAATAAAGTATTATAAAAAAAATAATAAATATATGTAAAATTCTGTACTGAACCTTTTTACTTAGAGATTGAAAGGTAGTTGACATAATAAAATTTTGAGTTGTTAACAATGTACTTTTCGTTGATTCAGAGATGTCAAATTTTTAAATCAACACTAAACATTAAAGATTATTACTATCATATTTCTTTTTTTTTTTTAAAAAAAAAATGAACAAATAAACGAAAGATACACACAAAAAAAAAGAAGAAAAATACCATTATTAAATTCTAAAAATTCTCTGATATATAATCATAAAATCATTTAGTTTAAAAATTTCGGATTACAATTTTTTCCATTTCATAAGCGGAGGGGTTTTTTTCGTGAATTTAAAAAATTTTCAAATATACAAAATAACTTTATTTGAAATAAGGACAATAAAAAATTTATAGTATATATCGATATATATTTTTTCTTAATTTTCATTAAAATAATTAATAAAAACAAAAAATATGAAATATAAAGTTCTAAATAAATCTCGAGATTTAAAATGTGAGACTTAATTTGAAGGACCATATTCTTAATCATCTAAATTAAAAAATAAAAATATTTAAATTACACACGTAATTATTTGAAAAAATAAATTATGTTAAATACCTCTTTAATTATTGGTTCCAATACTTTTAAGATATTGTTCCTTTTCTATAATAACATCGTAAAAATAAACTCATTAAGTTCCATAAATAAATCTTATTAAACAAATAAAAATAATTTTACCTTCGGAAATTTCAAATTCAAATTGTTTAGAATCAAATGCTAAATATTTAATTTGTAATATTATTTAATGTGATGTGGATTAAATAATAATTTCATCTGAACAAAAAAATTTGAGTTAAATTACCTTGTTGTTCTTCTATAATAATGAATGATGATTTAAAATAAATAAATAATAAATCAATAAAAATAAAAGTCAATAAGAAAAGGAGATATGTAAAATAAATTTACCATCAGTAGCATTTCTCGGTTGAATTGTGATATTGAATGTATATATTTTACTATTTTGTATTCTATATACTTTGCTTGTATTTCTAATTACTTGAATATTTTTAAAGAAGTTTTTGATTTTTGATTTGAAATCTTCAGATTGAATATTTTCTCGTTGTTTATCCATTTCATTATATAATGACTTTATTAAGGAATCCATTTTTTCCCAAATTGTATTTGCATCAGGTCTATTATTAGGATTAGCATCCCAACATTGTTTCATTAAAATTGTATATTCATGTGGAATATATTCATAAATCTTTGGTCGATATCCTTTGACTATATAAAGAGTCAATTCCAAATCATATTCATAATCATCAAAGGGAGTTTCACCAGTTATTACTTCCCACATTAATATGCCCATACTATATATATCTGATTTTTTTGTATAAATTTCACCACAGATAACTTCAGGAGCAATGTATGGGAGATTCCCATAAATACTATTTGATGGTTTGTCAACTGGTCCACTCAATCCTAAATCACCAATTTTCCAGATAAGATTTCGTAGATTATATAAGATATTTCCCGAGTGCAGATCTCTATGTACTATATTTTGGCTATGAATGTTATTCAAGTGGCTTGCAATAAAATAAATAATATTATATTTTTGTAATAATGTAAGTGAGTGAAAATTATCTTTTAAAAAATGTCTTAAATCATTATTGTAATAATTTAAGGCTAACATATAATCTTGGGTGGTTGGATCTTTAGTTAGTCCGTAACATTTGGCAAGAAATTGGGCAGTATTATCAAGTGTGAAACTTAATGTCACCTATCAATTTTTTGTAATTATGTAATTAATATTTCTGAAATATTAAACATAATATAAATACAATAATAATTTAACTTACTTCTTGAAACCAATGCACATTATTATTATTTGAGTTATTCAATCTTTTCAAAACAATCTTTTGTCTTCCAAATCTTTCAAATATTCGTCTTTCAGAATTCCATTTATGATAGCATCCATCTTTCCAAATTGCCGTATAAACTGTAGCGCATCCTCCATCTGCCAAATGTTTAATATTCTCAAATTGATTATATTCAATCCATTCAATTACTACATCAGGTTTTTTAATTTTTCGCTGACATTCTTGAATTAATTTATCAATTTCATTATTTCCAGATGTCCAATTTCCAAAATTATTTTCTAAATATTTACGAATACAAAATTCACAATATTGAATTGCTCGATGCCAATTTAAACAATTGTTGCATTGTTGTTTTTCTACAGAATTATTGATTCTTAATGCATCATACATATTCTGTAAATCATTTAGTAAAAATTTCTTTTCATTTTCCGTGAGAGATGAATCATTTTCAACTAAATCTTTTCGATATTTTTCTTTCTCAGCAACTGTTTTATGAATATTTATGTCTAGAGTATGAAGTGACTTATCCCGAACACTTATTAATTTTTCATTCCATTCAATTTTTTGAGTAGACATTTCCTATTTCATTTAATGGTAATACAATTTAAATATTAATTAATGTATAATTTTTTGCTTAATAATATTATAAAATTTACTGTGGATTAGATTTTTGTTATTATAATAGGAAATTATAAAATTGACGAGTACGTTAACCGTACGAGTTATATTATAAATGGACGGGACGGGACGCAGAATAGATAAGTTAGAAGAATAAGATTTAAACGAATAACTAGTAAAATTTATTTCTACCTATTATAGCAGAAAATTTCGTATGACTGTGTGGAAAAAAATATTTACTATTTTTGTTACTTCTGTGTCACGAATAAAATTCTGTCAATAAATAATTATTAAATCAAGTAGGTAATTTTACACCACAAATATAATTTAAAGAATATTGAAGAACCAATTCAAATTGAAGTGATAATATATTAGTAATAGTCGAAGAAGCCTATATTAGATCTAACTAACAAGAGTTAATGTTAAAATAATGGATGAATGTATAATATAAAGAAGATAATGAATGTAATATTAGATTAATATCTTCATTCAATAATAATTTAGCATTATTAGTAGCTGAAGCATGACTTCAATATATATATGTAAAGAAAAATTTTACAATACGTCAACTCTCTATAACTGATATGTATGTAATATTTTTATGAGAAAAAGTTATTCCTCACTGGTGAATCTCTCCCCCTCTCAAGATCTATAATTGTTACGCACTGTCTTGATTTATATTTTTTTCGGCGAAAGTAATATTATTTGAAAGTTATAGGAATGAGCAATATTTTATCTCACCCAGGTGAGAAATACGTTACCCTATTTTTAATTAATAAGGTAATGCATACGGCTGTAGGATGGATAAGAACATAATAATAATGATTGTTTCTTATTTAAAGTAATAAAAATAGTAGAATAATCTTTTTCGCAAAGTTATATGCAATTCTCTGGAAAGTAATAAAATAGTAAAATAATCTTTTCCGCAAAGTTATATGGAAATTATTTGGAAATTATTTTTATTTTATTCCGTGAATATTTCACCTATGTAAATTCATATTATTTTTAATTAAGTAATGATATCAATGAACAATGCATATAGCTGTAGGGTGGGTATTACATTATTACATTGATAGATGAATAATTATAAGAACTTATTTTATTCCGTGAATATTATTTTTTAGTTAATGAAGTAATCATATGATCAATGTATGCCAGATCTTTTTCACAAAGTTATATGGAAATTCTCTGGAAATTATTTTATTTTATTCCGTGAATATTTTTCAGCTAAAAAATGTGAGTCCTACGCTATGCTCCGGACAATAAATCGATAATATTTTATCGTTATTTGACAGGTGTGGAAAGTTCTCTTATCAAACCTTGCTCGTACGGTTAACGTACAGTACTCGTCAAATTTTAATTTAAAATCATTTGCCTAGTGAAATTTTTTGCGCATATATTCCAATCTCTAATAAATAGGTAAATTTAATTTAAAATAATGAATCTTATATATATATATTCTATTAACCCACCCACGGTTAATTTTATATTATATTAATTATTAATTTATTCATTAAATAATATTAAATTAAATAAGAGATGGTTACTCAAGAAATCAGATGGAATGAGAAATTAAAAAGTATTTGGGATAAGATGCTCTACACTTGTGATATCAATATTCATCGAACAATTACTGATAAAAAAAAAATATCTAAAAAAAATGATTAAAAATGAAAGATCTCTCTCGGAAAATGAAAATAATTTTTACTTTTTGAACTACAGAGATCATCTAATTTACGTAGTAAGAATTAGTAACGACGACGATTCTGAAGAAAAAACAAGTCTATTGTGGACTTTGTATTCGTAAATATTTAAAAAATAATTTTTGAAAGCGGACATTTGGAAATAATGAAATTGATGAATCTCAGCAAAAAACTGTAGCACCTAATGGCGTAATTGAATGGATCAATTTGTAAATATAGAACATCTGGCAGATGGGGGATGTGTTACCGTTTATACGATAATTTGAAAAGATGGGTCTTATGACCAATTGAATTAATTGAATTCCGAAAAAAAAACATTGGAAAGAGTCAGAGGACAATTTGTTGCTTTGAAAATATTGAATAACTCAATGTGCATTGGTTTCAAAAAGTAAGTTAAATTATTATTGTTGCATTTATTATATTCCGTTTGATATTTCAGAAATGTCAATTACATAATTACAAAAAAATTATTAGATGACATTAAGTTTCACACTTGATAAAACTTCTGCATTTCTAGTTCACTGTTACGGACTAATCAAAGATCCAACCACCCAATAGTTTTAAATTATTACGATAATGATTTTTTAAATTATAATCGTCAATCACATTATTACAAAAATATAAAATTATTTATTTGATTGCAAACAACTTAAATAATAATACATAGAGATTTCCACTCGGGAAATTCTATATTCAGCACTAACGGCATCCTGGTACATTGATGATTTAGGATTTAGTGGTCCAGTTAATAAATAGGATCTTCCATACGTCGCTTAATGTAATAAAAAAATTTTACAACAAAATCAGATGTGTATAGATTAGGTATTATAATGTGAGAGATGGTGAAACTCCTTCTGATTATGATTTGGCTCTTGCAATAATTAATGGGCGTCGACCTAAAATTTATGAAGATATTCCAGTCGAACATGCAACTTTAATGAAATTATGTTGGGATACTATTACGGACAATAGACCTGATTCTTATCTATTTTGAATTTCATATACAATTCAAAAAGCTTAACATAATATTACAAATTTAAATTTTTTTAGATTTAAGAATAGTTGATGAATTTGATATTTTATCGAAAAAATTTAGGTTTATATTCTGACCAAATTGAATTAAGAAGGTAATATTCTTTTATTTACTACTAAATGAATTATTATTTATCTGATATGCTGATACGCTGATATGTTTAATTTATAATTGACCAAATTGAATTAAGAATAGATGCTGAGGTAATATCCTTTTTATTTATTATTTATTATATTTATTATTTATTATATTTATTATTTATTATATTTATTATTTATTATTTATTATTTATCTGATATGCTGATATGCCTAATTTATTTTATTGCATAATATAGAAATTGAAAACATTGGTGTTAAAAATTTCGTGGTAATTAATATAATCTCATTATTTTTATTTCTTATTAAATGTTTTGTAAAAAATTTAAATTATTTTTTTCTAACATAATATTGTGTATATTTTAAATATTTAGCTTTAGATTTTAAAAAATTTGATTTAGAAACCACTGAAGGCCCCCTTCCAAAAAATTAAAAAAAAAATATATATAATAGTAAACTAACTATTGGAAAAAAAAAAAAATCTAAAATAAAATATTTTTGGAGGTTGAATGAATTAATAACCACCCAAAATAATAATAATAATAATAAAATTTTTAATAATAAAGTTTTTGATAAAGTCTTTAATAAAGGTCTATACCAGATGACTTATAAATTAAATCAAAAGTTATATAACGTCTATATGAAAATTTTTTTTTTTAAAACGATAGTGTAAACCCACGTGTGTTATGTTATATATACAATACTAAAGAAGAAAAGAAAAATGTTCAATGTGAAGTATTAAAAAATTAATTGTTCGAATAATAATTACTATTAAGAAGGTGAAAAAGAAATGGATTTAAAAAAAAAAAAAATTGTATAAGAAGTGAATGAGAGATGATCGCGGAATGAGATGAATAAATGTAATTAAAAAATAAAAAATAAAAAAATTCCCGAAGTCATTCGCTCATTTTATCCTAATAAAGGAGCACTTTCTTCCATTCTTTGACGCATCCGTTTTGTTAAATAGGATGATAAAATACCAATAGTATTCATTATCGCAAGAGTTATGGAGGACCAATAAATAATTTCCACATCACTTTGTTGAATAGCAATTCCATATAAAACTATCGTTATAACACTGGCAGCAATCAAATCATTATATATTCTTTGATATAATATTGTTATCACGTTTAAAACGATTAAACCAATCACCCCCAAAACTATAACATAAGTTTCGATATCTTGATCATCACCTTTACCAGGTTTATCAGGAATAAACGCGGCGAATATATTTATTATTACAATTACCAAAATCCAAGGTTGATAAAGATTAAATGGTAGATGAATGAATACCGCGTCAAATTGATTTTGAGGAGGATGATTAACTTTTAAGTTATGATAAATAAAACTAAGTTGATATGCGACAATTAAAATCGTAATCAATGCTAACTCCAATTGTTCGTTGACCTTTATTTTATTTTATTTTTTTTTTTGAAAGAGAAAATATGTGATTAGATTACGATGGAATACGAATAGATAGAATAGATAATTAATAACTTACCACAAGTATTAACCATATGACATTTAATATTGCAACACAAACAAATCGCCAACTAATTCCCTTAACAATTATGTCGTTAGCAGTATCAATAAATTGGTAGACAACTAATAATGGTAAATTTTTAATTAGTTAATATATATATATATATATATATTTATGAAAAAAAGATTTTTTTAAAAAAAAACATTATAAAACTTACGGAATATACTTAATAACCAGTGAATTAAGTTCCAAATATAAAAGGCATAAGAATATGGAAGTATAATAATATCATGATTTTCAAATCGAAATTCCTGTTTAAAAAAAAAAAAATATTACATAATCACAATAAGAAAAAATAGTGAGAAAAAAACAAATATCTTTGATGAATTTTAATGAATAAACGTACTGGTTCGGTAACTAAAACCGCTAGGAAAAGATATGCGACCAAGTTTAATATTTTAATTAAAGTCGGATAATACGACATTATTACAAAAAAAAAAAAAAGAAGAAGAAAGATATTATATATACAACAACAAAGAAGTTATGATGAAGTAGTTAAAGAAAAAATAAATAATAATCTGATGAAAGAAACTATGATGAGGAAGAAAATAATATGAAGATGAAGAAAATAATAATCATAAGATTGAAGGAAATAATATGATTGAAATTAAAAATGAAAGAGGATGAAGAAAACGATTTATAGATTTTAAAAGTGCCACCAAAATATCAATAAGTTAATGTAAATAAATAAATAATTATTTAACTGACTGCACTGTTTAACGATAATCAACACCACTCATAAAATCCCTTTCCTTTTTTAAATTGATATATAGTCGGATAAAATCGTAAAATCATTATATTTTCTTTAAAACAAACTTATAATATTACTTTATAAGGGAATTCGTATTCCAATAAGTGTTATAAATGTTCTTACTATTAATTTATTAACAACAAAGAGTGTACAATAAAAGGAAATTAAAAAAATTATCCTCATGGCATTTTTCAATTGATTAACGTCGTACGAAACTTAACCTTAAAGCCAAAAATGCTTAAAATATGCATAAAATATGCATAAATTATGCATAAAGTATGCAATTAAGTATGCTAAATATTCAAAAATATTCTAAATCTACTAAATTTGTAGTTATAAGAAAATCCACTTCATTGGTGCTAAAAGTAAAGAAATTTTTTTTTAATAAAATATTTAGGAATATTAATAATTTTAGTAATAATTTCAGTAATAGCTGTGTCAAGTTAGAAAATCGTTCACCAGTCAATGGAAGAATCGTGTGGTGTCTAAATATAGTACAGAAGATAATGCACTATTCATTGTATGTAATCTTTTCCTTGTCTAAATGGTTTTTAAATTTGGACTTGTTTAATTCATTTAAGACGGGATTGGTGTTATTGTCGTTACCCTTCTTTAAGTTAGGATAAAATTAGGTGGTGGTGTAAAAAAACATTTCTCCACCAAAGATTGAATTGGGTAGCATTTAGAGGAGATTATTTAGGGGAGTATGTTTAGAAACCATTAATAATATGTATTATATAAGAATGATATGCATCGAATATTAACATGCACATTACATACACGGGGTAGGTATTCTTTTGGATCATGTTGTACCCCTAATTGCGAAACAAAGATCACTCATTAATCTCATTCGAAACTATTGAGTGAATATTTCTTGACGCACGTATTTAAAAAAAAAATATATAGAACCAATGTATACACATATAATTAGAAATACTATCGAAAATTCTTTAATTATTCTCTCTTTCTGAATATTACATGCAACGCGAAAAAAAAAATTAATATCCAAACTAAGTTAAAATATCTAAAAATAGTTAAAATAAATTTAAAACAAGTTGTTTAGGGATTTATTTTTTTTAAAAAAATATGCAATATAATATAAATATTTGTAATTATTAAAATGTATTTGAAAAAATTTAAAATTTTTTTTTTTTTAAAAATAAAAAAAAAACTACATAAAAAATTCTCTCAATCTATTGTAAGGTTTTATGTGCGAAAATGGAAAGACTAAGGTGAAAATGTTGGGGGGTTTTTTTTTTTTACCATGCCATAAATGTTTTTTGGCATCTGAGAACAAATGTAGTACTATTCACGTGCATTGCGGCAAAAGATTATTTGGTTTGCGGCAAAGATTTATTTGTTTTCGCCACATTATTAAGATTCATATAATATAGTAGGATAAGATTATATAAAAAAAAAAAAAAAGTTTTACAGATTGAGCCACATTATCCAAACAAACCAAAGAAAAACAATGCAAGCATGGCTTGGATTTGTTATATCCGGAATTCACCTGGTTACAATCTTGTTTCCCTTGAAAAAAAAAAAAAAAAAGTTTTACAGATTGAGCCACATTATCCAAACAAACCAAAGAAAAACAATGCAAGCATGGCTTGGATTTGTTATATCCGGAATTCACCTGGTTACAATCTTGTTTCCCTTGAAAAAAAAAAAAAAAAAAATCGAAAATCCTATTTTTGGTTTTTCTGATTTGATTAAGCCATAGAATCTACAAATAATTACAAATAAATTACAAATAATCAATATCTTTGATAAACAGGAGTTAACTTTAAAGATGGTTTTTTTTTTTTTCAGCCAACCACTGGGAGGTTCGCATATTTTTATTATTCTTTTAAAGTAATAAATAAATAAAAAATAAAAAAAAATTAATAATAAAATAAAGAGAAAAAGTTATTCCTCACGCGGGTTGAATTTCTCAGTGACACCGTCGGACAGTGCTTGGACAATAATTAATTACTTTAAAACGCAAATAATATAAAATTTTATTATTAAAATCTGTTTTAAGCCTTTAATTAAAGTTGTTTAAAATTGATTTTTCCATATATCTGTAAGGTTTTAATATGGGCATATTTATAAGCTAGTTAAAATACATACAGCGCGGGAACAGAAAAAAATAAAACCAGAAACATGTAAATCCCCTTATAATTGTCACATAGCATCACATCAATTTTTATTATATTTTTTTCGGACTTAGAGTTAGGAAACTCTATTTGTCACATATCTATTTTCATCGGTAATCATCAGTTAATCACATGAAAGTAATATTACTCGAGAAGTTGTACGAGTTTCACCCGGGTGAGGAATAAATAGATACATCATTTGTACTTCATTATATAATATCTCTTTTCAACCCATTATCCACTATCCCATTATTTTTTATTTTTCACTTTATTTTTTATATATTTTTGTGAAAAAAATGACGAAAAAGAATAAGAGTTCTAATTCTACACCAATTCCAACGTGGCAAAAGGGTGAAAAAGGTGAACTTGAAACGCCCAAAGAGCAAAGAATATGGCCAAGAATTTCTTCTTATATTATTGAACGACAGATTGGTAAATATTATTTATTTATTTATTTTTATATATGAAAAAAAAATTTAGATATATATTATATTACTTTTTTTTTTCGCTTCTGAGATATCTGATATCTATTATTTTTTTTCTTTTATCATATCGGCGCGTTTTACATATGAATAAAATCAAATAATTTTATGGATTCAATGATAAATTGAATGATTGATGATTAATCCAATTAAATAATAATTTCAAATGATAATTTTCAAAATAATAATCAACAAATAACCATCAACAAATAATAGAAATACCTTTAAAGATCATATCCGCGGTTTTCCTTTCATATATCGTATCACCCACCTCACTTAATCCATTCTCGAAATTTTTATTCATTTCTTATCCGATACAATTAAATAATCATTCGGTTCCTCATGGTGGTGATGATGATGAGGAAGGAATCATGTCATCGGTGGTTTATGGAAAAGGATATTGGGATTTTGCTTTCATCACTTTCTGGGTGATAATTTTCACTTTGACTCGAGAATTCATGATGAAATTTGTATTAAAACCATTCGGAATATGGGCAGGTATTAAAGGACAAAGGAAGGTGACCAGATTTATGGAACAGGGTTATGTTGTAATATATTGTACCATATCGTGTACAGTTGGTTTAGTAAGTGTCTTTTATTATTATTATTATTGAAGAACGCGCTTATATATATTTTATTCTATTTATTTTGTTTTATTTTTTAATATATTAATTTCATTTTTTTATTATTATCATAGAAAATCATGAGAGAGAGTCCTTATTGGTTTTATGAAACAAAATACTTTTGGGTCGATTATCCACATTATTTACTTACACCACTTGTAAAATCTTATTACCTCATTCAATTCGCTTTCTGGCTTCAACAAATATTAGTATTAACACTTCAACTTGAGAAACCTCGAAAAGATTTTCTTGAATTGGTGGCTCATCACATAATAACATGTTTATTAATTGGTGGTAGTTATTTATTCAATTTTACACGAATTGGAAATGCCGTATTTGTGTCGATGGACTTCTCGGATATTTGGCTTGCGGTGAGTAATTAACCGTAATTAATCACAAATTAACGGGTTCTGGAGGGAGAGGGAGAGGGAGAGGGGGGATGGAAAGGGAGGGAAAGGGAAAGGGAAAAGAAAGAAGTCGCGAAGTATTGTGGCTTTAATTTTTTGTAAATCAAGCCAATCAAATTGTGATCTCGAACCTTTTCCATAATTTATTACATAATAATCAATTTGTTGTTTTATTTTTTAACATTATTTACATTATCTTATATTTTTCCCCTATCATCTTATTGTTCCCATGTCACTTTATCGTACCTTACTGTTTATTGCCCCGTCACCTCACTGACTTCTCCCTGTCACCTCATTGACTTCTACCCTGTCACCGCCAACTCATAACTTTATTGTCTTTCTCGCGTCTCATCTTCGCAAACAAAAAAAAAATGGTAGATTGCAAAAAGTATGAAATATATGGAATTTCCAGGAACAGTCACAGATGTGATGTTTGTATTTTTTATGATAACGTGGGCTTACACGAGACATTATTTATATGGATGGATTATGTATTCCACATTTTTTGAATCATGTTCACCCGAAAATAATGAATGTATTTGGGATCCTTTAAGAGGTTATTGGTTAACCTGGTGGTCAAGATATATTATTTTATTAGGATTAACTTTATTACAATTCCTTATGATTTATTGGTTCGCTCTCATTTTACGAATTGCGTGGAGAGTTGTTAGTGGAAAGAATGCTGAAGATACTAGAAGTGATACTGAAAAGTGAGTAATATAATTATATTTCTATTTTACATTATTTTACATTAGATCTATCTATTTATATAAATATATTTATATATATCTATTTATATATCTATTCATATATATCTATTCATATATTCTATTTATATACTCTTACTCTATTTATATGCTCTATTTATATATTCCATTTATTTATACTAACGCATTTTAATATTTAATTTATATTTTAAAGTGATAGTGATGTTTGTATTTCACCAGAAAATCCTACCAACACTAAAAAAACCGATTAGATTAAATTTTTTTTTTTAATTAATTTTATTTATAAATTAATTTAAATTAGAATTTTTTTTTGGGGGGGGGAGATAAAATAATAATATAATCTTTATATATATATATAATCATAATATTAATTATTGCGTAGGCATTATCAGTTTATTTTCCTTATTTTATTTATTTTTATTTTATTTTATTTTGTAATTAATCTTTTACTAGACGAGAAGAATTGATTGTAAAATATATATAAAAAAATTTTTTTATTTTTCTTTCTTTTATATTAAAAAAAAAAATCGATTTATATACGTATAACAATAAAAAAATATATGTATAAACAAAATGATCTACCATTGCTCAAATATATTCCTGAATTTTATAAATAAGAAAGAATGAATATTGCTAATTTTAACCAGTTAAACATAGTTATTTTCAATAAGAATTATAATATTTTATTTTTCCTTGTTACGGTATTTATCGTATACACAAATAGAACATATGATAATTAAAGAAAAGAAGAGAGAATAAATAATCGACGTGCAACGCACGCAGATACATATTATTTCATATATACACACCCACCCACCCCACTCATTGACCTTATTCATTATTTACAGAGATCAAATCTAATCAAATCTAATAAAATCGTCTTCATCACAAACTCTTTCCCTCAAATAAATAATAATAATAATAATAATAATAATAATAATAATAAAAATAAAAATAATAATAATAAAACTAAATACAAAATACAATATATTTTTTACTCTACGTATTATTGTTACTATTATCATCCCAAATAATCTTAATTCTAAACGTATCAAAATTCTTCTAGGTTAGAAGAAACTTCTTTATGGAGTGGAGTGGAATGGGGTTCGGTAATTTTCTTGTTAGTATTATCATTGTTGTTGTTATTGTTAATTATTGTTGTCATTCGTCATTGTTGTTGTTGATGATGTCGTCGTCGCTGTTATTAAACTTTTCATTCTTTTCAGTCTTCATATTTAATAATAATTCTTTCTCATCATCAAACCATTCTTCCGGTATGACCATCAATTGTCTTCCCACTGTACCAAAACATATTGATGATGAATATAGGATACACTATTTTTTTTTTTTTGATAATCAATTAAAANAAAGTATTTTACAGTTTTAACGTGTAATTCTAGAGTAGCATCTTCATCACAAACAATCAATGCATTAGGGTGAAGTTGAATGGCAGAGACTGTCCACATATGATTTACCCCTATTAAAATTATTATTAGAATTATAATCATCAATTCTCAGTTAATAATAATAATAATAATAATAATAATAATAAAAATAAAAATAATAATAATAAAACTAAATACAAAATACAATATATTTTTTACTCTACGTATTATTGTTACTATTATCATCCCAAATAATCTTAATTCTAAACGTATCAAAATTCTTCTAGGTTAGAAGAAACTTCTTTATGGAGTGGAGTGGAATGGGGTTCGGTAATTTTCTTGTTAGTATTATCATTGTTGTTGTTATTGTTAATTATTGTTGTCATTCGTCATTGTTGTTGTTGATGATGTCGTCGTCGCTGTTATTAAACTTTTCATTCTTTTCAGTCTTCATATTTAATAATAATTCTTTCTCATCATCAAACCATTCTTCCGGTATGACCATCAATTGTCTTCCCACTGTACCAAAACATATTGATGATGAATATAGGATACACTATTTTTTTTTTTTTGATAATCGATTAAAATAAACGAATGAAATAAATGAATTAATAAATAAATGAAAAAAATAAAAAATAAAAAATAAAAAAAATAAAAAAAAAATAAAAAAATAAAAAAAATAACGAATAAATTATTCTCAATAATAATAATAATAATAATACATACCGGCATCCACGAACGTATACCGAAAAAGTCAGCATGCGTGATACTACAAATGAAATGTATATTTGATTATTATTATTATTATTATTATTATTATCTATCATCATCATCATAAATATAAATCTTGTTCATACCTATAAATTCCATTTAATATAAGTGTATACATGACACCAGTTCCAATAAAAGCAAACGTGAATGACATAACAAATCCATGTAATGTTCGATCAAATAAAAACCATAAAACTATTGATATCAATGTCAATGTACAAGAAACTTGATAATGATTATTTGGTAATTTCTATTAAATATTTTTTATATTATAAATCAAATATTAATTATTAATCTTATAATATAATTTAAGATTAATATATTGACATGTTATATTATATTATATTATAATCTTAAATTACCGTAGCAGCGTAAGCAATTCCAATAAAACCACCCAAACACCTTACAACGTTACTCCATTCTCTTTGAAATTCTTGAGGTTTCCTTTTAAGCCAATAATCGGCTACAGGAAATAAGGTACCTACCAATATTGCGGATAACCCACAAGTTGGAGGAATCCAAGCCGCTGTATCAATTAATTTTGTAATGTTCTTGGGATATTCGGTTATACGATTTTGAGTGAGTAGGTGATCAATCACAAAGGAAGTGAGTGAACCTAATAGAAATAAGGTCAAGAAACGTGGAGAATAATAACTTAACCACCACCTCCACCACCACCAAGAAGTTGTTGAATATTGTTGATTTGGTTGTTGTTGTCGTTGTAGTTGTTTATTGGTCTGTGCTGCAAATTTTGTCAGTCGTGGTACAGTAGTAGTACTCATTCTGGGGTAGTAATAGTTTCTTGAACAAAGTTTATTTTTTGAGATATTAAGCTTTTTAGGATTATTATTTTTTTGATATTTTTCAAACAGCTTTCCATAAATAATAATTGATGTATTATTGTTATTATTGTCATCATTGTCATTGTTATTATTATTATTATTCCCACAATTTTTCTTATTTTTGGTTTTCCTAGACTTTTTAAGAATACGTATCAATTTTGTACCCTTTGAAGGTCGCACTACTTTAGCAATTGGATTTTTATTATTATTATTATTATTATTATTATTATTATTATTATTATTATTCTTATTCTTATTATTATAATTTTTATTTTTATTTTTATTATTATTATTATTATTATTATTATAAGAATTCTTATTTTGATTAAAAGAAATTGCTTTAATTAATGATTCAATCGAAATAGAAAATGTATCTGTATCAATAAAAGAAAGCGATGTTTGTAATTGTGATGGTGTCTGTAATTGTGGTGGTGTCCTTAATTGTGATGGACTAACGTCATCTGGAAAATTACGTGTGGTAGAAGTTGGCATATTGAATTTCTTATATATTTATATTATTTTTTTGTTATATTGCTGAATAAATTGGGATATCTTGCAGAGCAATACTTTTCTAAGGTAAGTGATAATCAGAACAAAAAATTTGAAGTCACGTAAAAAACTGGGATTTTTTTTTTTTTGAGAAAAATAAAAAAATTAAGATTTTATAAATGTTTTGCTGATCGACATGTCTTTTTTTTTATACTATTATTTAGATTAGATTAAATTAAATTAATATAATATAAATTATTACACAAAAAAAATACAAGCGAATAAAAAAATGAGAAATGGATGTAATCGACATTTGCTTAATGGAAAAGGCAACATTCAATGTATTCATTTCAATGTATATCATTCATTTAATAGCTCTTGGTGTTTTTATTTTGAATCGCGCGACACGGTAAATGATAACCCCCTGTCGGCATAGGATAAGAATCTGATTATAATACATTTATTTATTAGATTATTCATTAGATTATTCATTATTTATTTTGATCCACAGTTAATCCTATCAACTATATTATATATTATTATCTTGTAAAAATTTCTTCTAAGGATATAATCATTTAATGATTTAATGTATAATGATATAAATAGAAAAGAAAAGGAAAGAAAAACAACTAGACCAAACTGTATTTAATACTATTGGCTAATTAAAATAACATCCGATGTTTTTGATTTTTTTTTCATGCGACAAATTTCTTTGTTTGTGACTTTCTTTTTTTTTGTTGTATCCCTATCATAAAAAAGGATATCACGCCATGAAATGGCCTGATATTTTACTCAACCATTAAAATCTAATAATAAATAATTGCTTATTGTTGTTTATTGTTGTTATTCTTTTAATATTGGTCATATAATAACTAATTTTTACAAAAAAGTTAGACTTTAATTATGATTGTTACATCATTTATATTGTAAATAATTATTAATGTGATTCGTTAAGAGTTAAAGAAAAAAGAAAAAAAGTAAAGTATAAAATAAAAACATAAAAATCGTGACTCGGAAATGACTGATTATATAATTATGGTTACTCGGAGATCATTTTTACTATAAATAAAGCATAATAATCGAATGTTCCTTTTGAAAACCCAATGGATCGAGTATAACGTGGTAATGTGTAACGTAACTTTGCATTTATTTAATTATTATATTCAACGTATTTTTTTATTCCCAAGGACAATATTTATTATATATATATATATCATTTACGCGTTTGATTTTTTCAATGATTTTTTTTATTAGAGAGAGATGCCCTATTTACCTATTTATTATTATCTTTTTTTTTTTATAAAAAAAAAAGAACAAAATAAAATACATACACAAAATACGAAATTTATTATTATAGTTATTACATTTATTATTACATAGATTACATTTACATTTATTGTTATTATTTCTCTTAAAAATTATTCAAAGTATTATTTTATATTTTGTATATTTTGAAAAAAAAATTTCAACCATTTCATCTGTTTTAATCTGTTTTAATAAATTATTTTTAAATATTTAATTTTCTCAGTGATGAAAGGTCATTTACACTTTAAATTGAGGCATTTCAAGGTCACACACCCCTATGTTCCTTCTTCATTGGGGTTTTTTTTGTAGATTTGAATAAAGGAAAATCAATGTGGCTTTTCTTTCCTTTTTTTCGGTTCCTTTTCAATTTCGGAATGCACGTGCACTCATTTGACTCATTTTATTATCACGTGCGCAATGTTTAAATAATGTTATTCCGATCCGTGATCCTAAATCCAGTAATTTTTATTATATTAAAAATAACGATTAACGCGCGCGCTTATTGAAAATAACGTTTATCTTATCCCGTACAATTTTTTTTAAAAAAAAACGTTTATTTAATCGGTTAATGTGATTGGGAGGGGTTGTTGATATTCCAAAGATCGATCGTTTATAAATAAAGATTCCAAATATTCAACCCTGCTTTTTACACCAATTACGGTATTTAAAAAATTTTTTGAATTTTTAATTCTTCAAATTAATAATGATTATAATAATAATTTGATCACCTTGAATTTTTAATGTTTAAACACGTGTATCATTTTAAATACAAAAAAGTAGTATTATTATTTCAAAACGAATAACAAATCAAGTAAAAGGTAATATTATTAATAATATTTAATAATAATTATAATCATAATATCGAATAAGATCTAAATACCCTTTTTTGAATTATTTTTAATTAATATAACCAAAATTGAAAAAGTGAAAAGTAAATTCGGTTCAAGTGATTGTGTGTTACGGCAAATTTAATAGCCAATGGGAATATTTAAAAATCTCACATGCTATCCATACGATTTCTATAAATGAGTATGTATATGGTCTTTTTTGCAAGATGTCAGCAGATCTTACTACATGTTACATATTTGTTATTGTTTGATGATGGTAGAATTCGTGGGTTTTGTTGCATTTGGCCAATACATTTCTGTAAGTTTTACACGTGGGCCCAAATTGGACAAGTTTAATAATACTGTCAAACGTCCAATCATTAGAACATAACATAAACATACCCAAAATTTATTCGCCTAAATTCATCCTAATATCATCATCTACAGATTTCATCCAATCAATTCTTTCAAAATGGACATCTTCGCGTGTATAACAATATTATAATCTATGGTATACAAAGGAGAAACATTACAGTGTATAAATATATACAATATATTATGTACAATTAAATATATAAATATTCATTGGTACAAAGAGAATTTTTATACAAGCCCCCATTAAAAAAACGCCCATTAGAACGCCCATTAAAAAAAAAAAAACACGCATTTATATAATAAATAAATTTTCGTTTCTTTTTTTTTCTTTTACTTTTTTTTTCACTCTTGATCCTTTGATTTATTATTAGATTAATTATAAGATTTACTTTTTAATTACGATCGAAGAGCAAATTCAACGACGAAATTAAAACAAACAAACAAACAATAATTCAAAAGCAATAAATAATTCAAATTCAAAANACACGTGGGCCCAAATTGGACAAGTTTAATAATACTGTCAAACGTCCAATCATTAGAACATAACATAAACATACCCAAAATTTATTCGCCTAAATTCATCCTAATATCATCATCTACAGATTTCATCCAATCAATTCTTTCAAAATGGACATCTTCGCGTGTATAACAATATTATAATCTATGGTATACAAAGGAGAAACATTACAGTGTATAAATATATACAATATATTATGTACAATTAAATATATAAATATTCATTGGTACAAAGAGAATTTTTATACAAGCCCCCATTAAAAAAACGCCCATTAGAACGCCCATTAAAAAAAAAAAAACACGCATTTATATAATAAATAAATTTTCGTTTCTTTTTTTTTCTTTTACTTTTTTTTTCACTCTTGATCCTTTGATTTATTATTAGATTAATTATAAGATTTACTTTTTAATTACGATCGAAGAGCAAATTCAACGACGAAATTAAAACAAACAAACAAACAATAATTCAAAAGCAATAAATAATTCAAATTCAAAAGCAATAAATAATTCAAATTCAAAAAACAATAATTCAAAAACGAAAATTCAAAGACGAAATTCCACAAACAAAAATTTCAAAACCAAAAAATTTAACAAAATTTCAAAAATGCAACAACAACAATCACCATCAGGATATCGACCTATTGTTCCTGCTCCACCAGCTCCTCCGACCTTACCGAATTTTGCTCCAATATCACCTCACCATTCACCTTTAGTTCACCCTAATAATCATTCTCCTAATTTTCATAATTCTCATCAAAATAATGGTGGTGGAGTTTCTTTACCTCAACCTTTCAAAACACCACCGATATCACCTTTTTCTAATCCAGGACAATATAATAATAGTGAATATTCGGGAAAATCAGTTTTTAAACTTCCTCCTCCTATAGTACAACCTTTTTCTCAACATATTTTACTTCCACCACAACAAGATAGTTCACAACCTCTTCCTCCTCAACAACAACAACAACAACAATCTAGATACGAACGTATTTTACCAAAACAATTGGGTCCTTCTACTTCTGTCTTCTCAATACCTTTAAATTCTTCTTCTTCCTCTCCACCATCTAATATGCAACATCATACATCCATTATTCATCCCATCATTACTCATCACCATCAACAACAACAACAACAACAGCATCATCGTTCTACAATCATTCCCAACAAACCTCTCACCACCGCGGATCAACGTGAGTTGGCTCGTAAGGTTTCACATTCCGCGATCGAAAGAAGACGTCGGGAACGGATTAATGATAAAATAATGCAATTAAAAGAATTAATTCCAAGTTGCGCCGATCAAGATCATTTACATAAATTAAGCATTTTACAAAGTGCCATAGAATATATTCAATATTTACAAGATTTAATTTCTACCATGAGAAAACAAAAAGATAATAATAAAGATTATAAAAATAAAAATAATAATTATAGATCATCGGACGATGAAGATGAAGGTGATGATGATGATGATGATGAAGATGAAGATGAAAAGAGTGAAGAAGAAGATGAAGAAGAAAAACCACCTGCTAAAAGATCTAAATTTGATCGTTATGAAATTTTACCATCAAGATCATCAAAATCATCAAAATCAGTAAAATCAGCAAAATCATTATCAAGAAAATTTGATAATCGAGAATATAAACATAAAAAAAGTTCATCTTCTTTCTCCTCCTCCTCCTCCTCATCATCATCAGTAGAACAAATCAAAACAAATAATAAAAAATATAGTGGTAATGAAAAAGGAAAAAACAAAAGTAACAAGGAAGATAAAGAAAAATGTAAAGGTAACAAGGAAGATAAAAGTAAAAGTAAAAATAAATATAACAAGGAAAAATGTGATAAGGAAAAAGATGACACTTTGAAGACTTCCCCATCATTATCATCATCATCATCATCATCATCATCATCCTCATCA
>PQFF01000328.1:106163-191067 GCA_003547095.1 Diversispora epigaea | reverse complement strand
TCTTCATCATCATCATCATCATCATCATCATCATCATCATCATCATCATCATCATCACCAACAACAACAACAACAAAAATGACAAAAATAACAACAAAAAAAGTATCAACAACAACCGCCGCCGTAACAACTCCTCCATCACCACATGATTCACATGATTCACGTGATGCTAATGATGACAATGACAATGATGATGACAATGGGGATGTCCAAGCTTTATTAATGTTATCAAAAGTTACGAAATCTGACAAGAAAACGAGAGATATAGAAACACAAACTTTACCATTAAATGAATTAAATAATGAATTTGGTGTTGGTGATGAGCCTTGCCAAGAAGAGGAATCTTCTGATAAGGAAGAAAAGGAAGAAGAAGAAGAAGAAGAATCTCCAAGACGTGGAATGACCGTTCAACAATTATTATGTTAAAAACGATATATATAAATTAATATATATATATATATATATATATAAACAATATATATGTAAATTTAAATAATTTAAAACTTGTAGTTAATATATCTTTATTAAATTGATTAAATTGTGTTATTTGTTATCCCGCTGTTTATGTAATCAAAATAATAATAATAAAAAATATTATAAAAAAAACATATTTATAGTTGTAAAAACAAATTATTATGAAATTGTAATTTGATCGATTTATCGATCTTTATTTATTTACTTAATTATTTTTTAATGATTTGAGAATCCGAAATTACAAATTTATTCATTATCCTTTCTAATCGTTCTATATTTTCATTCATTTCTTTAATAAAGAATATAACTTTTTGACCAATGACATTTAATTCATCATCCTCAATTGATGATGTGATGGTGATATCACTATCACTATCATTAATATTCTTTAAATTTAAATTATAATTTGAATTTGAATTATCTAAATATTTTTTGATTAACATGTGATGATGACGATCGGAATAGATATGGTGATTATTGTAATTAGTGCAGTCGGTACAGTTGTTCGTACAGTCGTCTGCACATTCGGTACACTCGCAATCGGTATATTCGGCACTGTCGGTATCATAACTGTAGTCGGTGAAGTCAGTGTAGTCGGTGTAGTCACCATTGTTTTCGTTATTATCATCGAGTTCGGACATTTGTATATTAAGTTTATGCATAACTTTTTCGAGTTCATCAACACTAGTGAACATTCTTTCGACTATACAATAAACAATAATATAATTATAAATTATAATTATTATAATAAATAATAATAATAATAAATAAGTATATAATTATTATAATAAATAATAATAATAATAAATAAGTATATAATTATTATAATAAATAATAATAATAATAATAATAATAATAATAAATAAATATATAATAAATTTTTTTTTTACCTTCTTCTTCTAAAACATTCGTAACATCTTTGTCAAAAACATATTTATGTAAATTCAAAGATATATTATAAAGTTTTTGTCGTATTTGATAAGGCGCGAAAGAAGAATGATCATCCAAAGTGAAAACGTGTTGTGATTTTCTCATAATTTAAAACTTGTGATTTATGTATGCTAGCTATGATTATTACTATTATTATTATTATATTATAATATTATATTATAATTACAAAGAAGGAATGAAAAAAAAAAAATTTTTTTTTTTTAAAGAAAAATGGATATGTATATATTAAAAGTTTGAGAAGTTGTAAAAAAATAATAATAAAAACTTAAAATGTGTTTTTTTTCATGAAATGAACGAATGACTTTAGGATTTCTATTTTTTATTTTTTTTTTCACTTCTACAAATGACGATAATAATAATAATGATAATAGTATATCATCAATAAAGAGTTAATTATCAAGGCCTATATGCATTCAGATATATTTAATTAAGAACACCACTTCTTTAATTTGATTAATTAATTTGTTTTAATTGTTTGACTGTTGACGGATTAAAATACAATGAAATTCTTGGATTCATCGTCGTCAAAAAAAAATTTTTTTTTTTTTAAAGTAAATCTATTTTTTACTGTATAATAATAATGGACGCATATGTTGTTGTTGTTGGTTTTTTATGTGTGTATTTTGATATGTTTATTGCTATTTAGTAGCAATAATATTTGGATAAAGGAAATGTCAAAAAAAAAAAAAATAATAAAACTTATGACAAGGAAATTAATAATTATTAAAAAATGATCATTTTATTCAACTTCATATCAAAAGGGTCCGTGAGTTTTATTTGAGATTTATTGTTTTTTATTGTTTATTATCATGATTGCATTCATTTGATTTCTTTTTATTTTATTTATTTTTTGTCATCTCTGTCATCTCTGTCATTCCTGTCAATTTTGTCATTTTTGTCATTGTTAAACATTTAAACGTTTATAAGATTTATCGATTGGTATATCAAGTTTTTTTTTTTTCTTGTATTTTTAAAATAAAAATTTTTTCTTTTATCGTTTTTATCGTTGAAATTGAATTGATAAGGAAGAAATTATTTTATCGGGAAAGAAAAGATAACATAAATGAGTTTACGTACCACCGAATTACTTATTTATTTATAAATAAGATTTAATTTCCCCGTGTCAGAATTAAATAAAATAAAATAAAATAAAATAAAATAAAAGTATGCAAAATTATATAAGAATATTTTGAATTAAAATATGTAGACAATGGGTGGGTTTTCCCTCTCTTATCGTCACTTATCAAATGTATCCAATTTAAATTATTTTAGCAATGAAAAGAGAGATAAATAGAAAATAGTAATGATATAAAGGATAAGGATGAATGTATGAGATTTATTGATAAGCTCAAAGCATACCTGACATTCTATTGTACATAACATTGCTTATACATTACGTTAACATTCATTACATACATTTAGAGAAATTCATTCAAGAAAAGAAAGAAAAGATTAATTTTGGGGGAAACATGTCATGTTATCAAAGCAGGGTTCGTTGTGTATGTGAATTTACCATGTTGTACGCGAAAACATAAACACGAAAAAATAATAATAATGTAATTGCACACAAATCAAAAACATATTTCGTATTTTTAAGAAAATTCTATTTAAAAATTCCGGAATATGTAAAATATTAAATCTTTAACTGTTTTTTTTTTTTTATTGTTTAACCATTTATATTTAAATATTAAAAAGACAAAAATTAATTCATTATTTGTGCCATATTAATATTGTGTATACTGTATTAAAATTTTATTTTTTTTTAAGAATATTTATATGTATTTTTTTTAAGAATATTTTATATGTATTTTTTTTTTTTAAAAAAAAAAAAAAAATGTTAAGTCGATTGGAATAAAACNCTTATCGTCACTTATCAAATGTATCCAATTTAAATTATTTTAGCAATGAAAAGAGAGATAAATAGAAAATAGTAATGATATAAAGGATAAGGATGAATGTATGAGATTTATTGATAAGCTCAAAGCATACCTGACATTCTATTGTACATAACATTGCTTATACATTACGTTAACATTCATTACATACATTTAGAGAAATTCATTCAAGAAAAGAAAGAAAAGATTAATTTTGGGGGAAACATGTCATGTTATCAAAGCAGGGTTCGTTGTGTATGTGAATTTACCATGTTGTACGCGAAAACATAAACACGAAAAAATAATAATAATGTAATTGCACACAAATCAAAAACATATTTCGTATTTTTAAGAAAATTCTATTTAAAAATTCCGGAATATGTAAAATATTAAATCTTTAACTGTTTTTTTTTTTTTATTGTTTAACCATTTATATTTAAATATTAAAAAGACAAAAATTAATTCATTATTTGTGCCATATTAATATTGTGTATACTGTATTAAAATTTTATTTTTTTTTAAGAATATTTATATGTATTTTTTTTAAGAATATTTTATATGTATTTTTTTTTTTTAAAAAAAAAAAAAAACTGTTAAGTCGATTGGAATTAAACCAATATAAAAAATCTTCATCTTTGTAGTGTATAAATTCAATATATTTAAATATATTTAAATTGCTATAACAAGATGGAAACAAAGTTGGTTGGATCTTCAACAACTCCGTATCAAGCCGTTTAAATGAATGCTACATCGCCAAACTGTGTAATCTATACTATAAATATATTTAAATTGTTATAACGAGAAGATGGAAAGAAAAAAGTTGGTTGGATCTTCAACAAGCAACTCCGTAATAAACCGTTTAAAAATGCTCCTTCGCCGAATTGTGTAATCTATACTATAAATTGTTATAACAAAAAAGATGGAAGCAAAAAAGTTGGTTGGATCTTCAACAAACAACTCCGTAATAAACCGTTTAAAATGCTACATAGCCAAATTGTGTAATCTATGTTTACATTTTGATATTCATTTTAAAAATCAGTTAAATTTGTGCGACAGGGTGACAAGGATTAGAAACACAAAAGAAGCTTAATTTTATGCGAAGAAAATTATATTTATATCAACTTTCGACTAAGATATCGTTCTTCTCGTTTGAAATCTTGCTCTCAAACTTTTATAACTTTTAATCTATCCTGAACCTGAACCTTACCTATTCATCTATTTGTTTCATAAAATTGTATAATATTATACTCGCAAATCATATCTATTATACATCAATATATTCAATATAACTCCTAAGGTCGTCACGTCAAATTTATAATTAGTTAATAATTAAAAAGTCAATTTAAATAATAAACTTTATCTATTACCTGTTAATAAATAAATAAATAAATAAATAAAAACCTAATCGCCAGTAATTTTATATTATATTTTATTAGTTAATAAATTAATAAACTATATATTTAATCTATTCATTAGGTTATGAATAAGGAGAATCAAGAATCGTTAAAAAAAAGAAAGAAGATATTATTCGATTCGAAATGGCTACTCAGAAAATTGAATGGAAAGAAAGATTGACTAGTGTTTGGAATAAAATAACTTTTTCCCTGGACATCAATATTCATAGAACCGTCACTGAGCAAAATGATCATATTGAAAATATGATTAAAAATGAATTATCTCTCACGGAAAAAGAAAAGAAATTTTTAGTTGACGAATTACAGAATATATTTGATGCCTTAAGAATTGGTGATAATTCTGTAGAAAAACGACAATGTAACAATTGTCAGGAATGGCATCAAGCAATTCAATATTGTGAATTCTGTATTCGTAAATATTTAGAAAATAATTTTGGAAATTGGACATCCAGAAATGATGAAATTGACAAATTGATTAAAGAATGTCAACAAAAAACTTTAGCACCTCATAAAGTAATTGAATGGATTGAATATGATCAATTCGGGAATGTCGAACATCTGACAGAAGGAGGATGTTCTTCCATTTATACAGCAACTTGGAAAGATGGGCACTATAAAAAATGGGATTCTGAAAGGCAAATATTGGAAAGATTCGGAAGACAAGATGTTGTTTTGAAAAGATTGTATAACTCAAATAATAATGTGAATTGGTTTCAAGAAGTAAGTATAAATTATTATTATTTATTTGATAATTTCCATTTAGTATTTCTGAAATATTAATTACATAATTACAAATATTGATAGGTAACATTAAGTTTTACACTTGATTATACTTCCGCATTTATTGCTGAATTTTATGGATTAACTAAAGATCCAATCACCCAAGATTATATGTTAGTTTTAAATCATTATCAAAGCGATTTAAGACATTTTATAAAAAAAGATGATTATCATTCATTCACATTGTTACAAAAATATCGTATTATTAATTGTACAGCAATAAGTTTAACTACAATTCATCAACAAAATATCCTACATAGAGATCTACACTCGGGAAATATCTTATATAATGCAAAATTATTTATTTGGGAAATTAGTGATTTAGGATTGAGCGGGCCAGTTGACAAACCATCCGATAGTATTTACGGGAATCTCCCATACATCGCTCCCGAAGTTATCTGTGGTGAAGTTTATACAACAAAATCGGATATATATAGTATGGGCATATTAATGTGGGAAGTAATAACTGGTGAAACACCATTTGATGATTATGATTATGAACATGATTCGGAATTAGCTATTGATATAGTTAAGGGATGTCGACCAAAGATTTATAAATGTATTCCACGTGAATATGCGACTTTGATGGAACAATGTTGGGATGCTAATCCGGATAATAGACCTGATGCATATACCATTTGCAAAAAAATGGGATCATTATTAAAGCCATTATATAATGAAATGGATGAACAACAAAAATTAATCATGCGATCTAAAAGTTTAAAATCGAAAATCAAAAATTTCTTTAAATTAAAATTAAGATCAAAAAAAGGTAAAAATAAAAATCAAGTAATTATGAATACTCAAATAAGCAAAAATACGAAAAGCAGAGTATATAAAATACAAAATAGTAAAGTATATGCATTCAAAATCCCAATTCAACCGAGAAATGCTACTGATGGTAAATATATTTTATATCTCTCCTTTTCTTACTAGCTTTTATTTTTATTTGTTTATTTTAAATCATCATTCATTATTTAATTATTTCATTAATTACACATTTAGCATTTGATTCCGGACAATTTGATTTTGAAATTTCCGAACAATCTGATCTTGAAGTTTCTGAAGGTAAAATTATTATTTTAATTTGTTTAATAATGATTATTCATGGAATTTTAATGAGTTTATTTTTTATGATGATGCAATTATTAGAAATGCAACAACAGTATCTTAAAAGTGTTGGAGCCAATAATGGTAATTATGATTCCATGATTGATTGTTTTCTAAATCATTACGCGATTTATTTTTATTCTTATTTTTATTTTTTAATTTTTAATTTTTAGATGATCAAGAATAGGTCCTTCAAATTCAGACTACCGGAGAATTTTTTGATAAGACAATTCGATATCTTTTTTTTTTTTTTTTGAATATAAGCAAAAATGTTAGTAGTTTATTGGATATTATTTATGTATATTTTATTATATTTATTATTTTTATTATTAAAAGAATGCGTTACTATCGTCATCTGAAAATGAAGTCTTTATTTCAANCCGAGAAATGCTACTGATGGTAAATATATTTTATATCTCTCCTTTTCTTACTAGCTTTTATTTTTATTTGTTTATTTTAAATCATCATTCATTATTTAATTATTTCATTAATTACACATTTAGCATTTGATTCCGGACAATTTGATTTTGAAATTTCCGAACAATCTGATCTTGAAGTTTCTGAAGGTAAAATTATTATTTTAATTTGTTTAATAATGATTATTCATGGAATTTTAATGAGTTTATTTTTTATGATGATGCAATTATTAGAAATGCAACAACAGTATCTTAAAAGTGTTGGAGCCAATAATGGTAATTATGATTCCATGATTGATTGTTTTCTAAATCATTACGCGATTTATTTTTATTCTTATTTTTATTTTTTAATTTTTAATTTTTAGATGATCAAGAATAGGTCCTTCAAATTCAGACTACCGGAGAATTTTTTGATAAGACAATTCGATATCTTTTTTTTTTTTTTTTGAATATAAGCAAAAATGTTAGTAGTTTATTGGATATTATTTATGTATATTTTATTATATTTATTATTTTTATTATTAAAAGAATGCGTTACTATCGTCATCTGAAAATGAAGTCTTTATTTCAATTTCGTACTTAATAGAATTGTTGACTCTTGAAGGTCATTGGTCATTTCCTTCTAATTAAATTAAATGTGTATAATATATTTTTTTGTAATAATAAAGCTACGTGAGAGTGCATCACGTTATCGTAAAAAATTATATAATAATCGTCATCAATTATTTTTATTAATATATTCAATCATTCTACTATTCTACCATTCTATTATTCATTAGTCCGATTATATTATTATCCAATTATACCAATTATTCTATCCAAATTTATCATGAAACTTATAACCATATCTAGCTTTATAGTTCTCCATTTTGCAAATTTCCGATTGCTATATTAATAATTTTCATAATAAAATTATAAGTAAATAATTGATTATAAAAAATTATTGATAATTGTTGTTATTGTTTATATTATTAAATGATAATGGTAATAAGTAATAGTAATATAATAATGATCAATAGAAATAATAATATATTGCACCATTTTCTCAGAATACATTCTTTACAGATATATCTCTCAAAAGGAACTGCGCGGATTAAATAATTTCACATTTCAGAATTGTTTCGTTATTTCTTCTCCTTTGCGAAATATTTGAAATAATGTGGTTGAAATGTTGATTGAAATCATGCTTCAGCTACTAATTATTATTTAATGAAGATATTAATCTAATATTGAATTAATTATCTTCTTTATATTTATATTACATATTCATTCATTATTTTAACATTATCTCTTATTAGTTATATCTAGTATAAGTTCTTTGATTATTACTACTATTATTATCCCAATTTGAATTGCTTCTTCGATATCCTCTAAATTATATTTAAACTTACCTAAATTTGGAAGTATTGGTTTAATAATTATTTTATTATTTATGTTTTCGATAGAATTATATATTTATTTTTTTATTTTAAAAATAATAAATACAACAAATATTTAAATTATAAAATTTTGTTTGTAACACGGACACAGTAACGAATCATAGTCTTTTGTTTGAGAATATTTTTGGGAATATTTTCTGCTATATAGTACGTAATAGGTAGCAAATAAAATTTTAGTATTTTATTATCAACCATCAGCTAAAATATTATAATTATTCGTTTAAACCTTACTCTCTGACTTTATCTATTCTGCGTCCCGTCTATTTATGAAATCGTATATTATACGTTAATATAACTCATACATACGGTTAACGTACTCGTTAGATTTATAATTAGTAAATAATTAAAGTAATTTAAATAATAAACCTTACTATAACCTGTTGTTAAATAAGTAATTTTTATACTAAATTTTAAATATTATTAAACAATAAATTATGCATTAATTAATATTTAAATTGTATTACCAATAAATGAAATAGTAAATGGCTACTCAAAAAATTAAATGGAATGAAAAATTAAGAAGTGTTCGGGATAAGTCATATTATACTCTAGATATCAATATTCATAAAACAATTACTGAGCAAGAAAAATATGAAAATGATTTTATTGAAAATGATTCATCTCTCACAGAAAATGAAAAGAAATTTTTACTAAATGATTTACAGAATATGTATGATGCATTAAGAATTGGTAATAATTCTGTAGAAAACCAACAATGTAACAATTGTCTAAATTGGCATCAAGCAATTCAATATTGTGAATTCTGTATTCGTAAATATTTAGAAAATAATTTTGGAAATTGGACATCTGGAAATAATGAAATTGATAAATTAATTCAAGAATGTCAGCGAAAAATTAAAAAACCTAATGTAGTAATTGAATGGATTGAATATGATCAATTTGAGAATATAGAACATCTGGCGGAAGGAGGATGTGCTACCATTTATACAGCAGCTTTGAAAGATGGATGCTATCATAAATGGAATTCTGAAAGGCAAATATTGGAAAGATTCGGAAGACAGAAGATTGTTTTGAAAAGATTGAATAATTCAAATAATAATAATGTACATTGGTTTAAAGAAGTAAGTTAAATTATTATTGTATTTATTATATTCTGTTTAATATTTCAGAAATATTAATTACGTAATTACAAAAAATTGATAGGTGACATTAAGTTTCACACTTGATAATACTTCTTCATTTCTTTCTACATGTTATGGACTAACTAAAGATCCAACCACCCAAGATTATATGTTAGTTTTAAATTATTACGATAATGATTTAAGACATTTTTTAAAAGATAATTTTCACTCACTTACATTATTTCAAAAATATAATATTATTTATAAAATCGCCCGGAATTTAAATAGAATTCATAGCAAAAATATAGTACATAGAGATCTGCACTCAGGAAATATCTTATATAATTCACGAAATACTATCTGGAGAATTAGTGATTTAGGATTGAGTGGACCAGTTGACAAACCATCAAATAGTATTTATGGGAATCTCCCATACATTGCTCCCGAAGTTATCTGTGGTGAAATTTATACAACAAAATCAGATATATATAGTGTGGGTATATTAATGTGGGAAGTAATAACTAATGAAACTCCATTTGATGATTATGAACATGATTTGGAATTAACTCTTGATATAGTCAAAGGATGTCGACCGAAGATTTATGAATATATTCCACATGAATATATAACTTTAATGAAACAATGTTGGGATGCTAATTCTGATAATAGACCTGATGCAATTACAGTTTGCAAAAAAATGGAATCATTAATAAAGTCATTATATAATGAAATGGATAAACAAAAAGAAAATATAGAAAATATTCAATCTAAAAATTCCAGATCAAAAATCAAAAATTTATTTAAATTAANCTCCCGAAGTTATCTGTGGTGAAATTTATACAACAAAATCAGATATATATAGTGTGGGTATATTAATGTGGGAAGTAATAACTAATGAAACTCCATTTGATGATTATGAACATGATTTGGAATTAACTCTTGATATAGTCAAAGGATGTCGACCGAAGATTTATGAATATATTCCACATGAATATATAACTTTAATGAAACAATGTTGGGATGCTAATTCTGATAATAGACCTGATGCAATTACAGTTTGCAAAAAAATGGAATCATTAATAAAGTCATTATATAATGAAATGGATAAACAAAAAGAAAATATAGAAAATATTCAATCTAAAAATTCCAGATCAAAAATCAAAAATTTCTTTAAATTAAAATCGAAAAAAGATAAAAATAATCAAGTAATTATAAATACACAATTAAGCAAAAATACAAAAAGCAAAATATATAGAATACAAAATAGTAAGGTATATACATTCAACATTCCAATTAAACCTAGAAATGCTACTGATGGTAAATATATTATCATCTTTTCTTATTTGTTTTATTTTTATTGATTTATTATTTATTTATTTTAAATCATTATTCATTATTATAGAAGAACAACAAGGTAATTTAACTCAAATATTTTTGTTCAGATGAAATCATGATTTAATTCACATCACATTAAATAATATTACGTAATAAATATTTAGAATTTGATTCTAAACAATTGGAATTTGAAATTTCCGAAGGTAAAATTATTTTTATTTGTTTAATAAATTTACACAATATTTATTCATTACTTTATTCTATGATGCAATTATAGAAATACAACAACGGTATCTTAAAAGTGTTGGAGCCGATAATTCAAATAAATCACGCGGTAATTAATATAATTCCATTATTATTATTTTAAATCATCGTTTACATAACTTATTTTTTAATTTAGATGATCAAGAATTTGGAATTGCTGGTCCTTCAAATTAAGGCTCTCAATTATAAACCTTGAATTTATTTATTTATTATTAGAAGTTTATATTTCACTATTTTTTTTGTTTTTTTTTCAATTATTTTTACAAATATTTTTTAATTTTCATTTTATATACTATATTTATTTTTATCATTTAGGCAATAAATTTTGTATATTTAAAAAAATTCATGAAAACAGATTTATTTTTTTAGTTTCAGCAAGATATTTCTGCCACCTCACCCCATGAGTATTTAAAAAAAAAAATTTATTTCATTATTATTAACACAATTATTCTTCATAAATTAATATTTCTCGCATATAAATATATAAAAATTATGTTTAGTCTTATGATTCTTATAAAACAATAATAATTAATAGTAATTAATAATAATAAAAATTCTAAACCCTTCTATCAATGAAATGAAAAAAATTGTAATCCGAAATTTTAAACTAAATGATTATATGATCTCTAATATTTAATGTTAATATCATTTAGAAACTTGACATATCCAGTTCAATTCGATTATTTCAGAATCAGCTAAATGAGATAGAATTAACTAAATAAAATTAAATATAAAAAAAAGGAATGGCAACATGGAGAGATAAACAAAAATATTGAAGTAAATGATCTTGACGTTTTGAAATCTCTGCATTATTCCATTTTGATCTTACTTGCGAGAGTTTTAATTACACATATTTTATCTTTTAACAAACTAACGACTATGATTAAAACCCTTTTTGCGCTTGTATCAAACTCTCGATATTCAATGATCAATTGTGAAGTTTGTCTTAATTATAGGCAACCATCAATCTACAGTAAACAATAAACAAAAAAAAAGGATAAACTTTGGATACAAAAAAATAATAATATCATAAAGCTAATCATTATTGTCACATTTTTATTTCTTTATTTTTCACCGTCATAACCATTTTTCGGTGGATGCTTGAGTTAATATATATTTTCTTCATTAATAACACATGAGGATAACTTTAATTCTGTTCGAAATATTATCAATACAATTTTGTGATAATTATCCTCATCTTGAATTTCATCAGTTAATATAATCTGTAAATAATAAAAATAATATTCAGTTAGCTAAACAGTATATATGAAGGGATTAAAAAGAATGTATATAATTTTCATATCCCACATACAGTCAACTCCATAAATGCACCCCGCATTAGTGTCTATTTATGGAGTGTATTTGTAGAGAGAAATTTTATGTTGACTATATGTTTGGAACCAAGTTAAGCGTGCATTTAAAGAGGGTGTATGGTGCACTTATAGAGAGTTGACTGTATTGCAAAAATTTTCTTTACATTCTTTACCATATCTCTCAGAAGGAACTCACTGATTAAATAATTTCACATTTCAGAATTGTTTCATTATTTCTTCTCTCTTGCGAAATATTTGAAATAATCATTTTATAAAAATATATCTGTGGTTGAAATATTGATGCTTCAGCTAATAATGCTAAATTATTATTTAATGAAGATATTAATCTAATATTGAATTCATTATCTTCTTTATATTAAACATTCATTCATTATTTTAACTTTATCTCTTATTTGTTGGATCTAGTATAAGTTTTTTTGACTATTACTACTATCCTTACTTCAATTTGAATTGCTTCTTCGATATCCTCTAAATTATATTTGTAAACTTACCTACATTTGGAGGTATTGATTTAATAATTATTTATTATATATATATATTTTCGAAAGAATTAAACAAATGTTTTTGTTTGTAACACTAAGATATTTTCTGCTATATAGGTAACAAATAAAATTTTAGTATTTTACTATTCGTTTAACTAACTTATCGATTCTGCGTCCCGCCTATTTATGAAATTGTGCATTACATACATACGGTTGACGTACTCGTTAGATTTATAATTAGTAAATAATTAAAGTCAATTTAAATAATAAACCTTATCCGTAATCTGTCATTAAATAAATGACAAAAACCCAATCCACGGTAATTTTTATACTAAATTTTAAATATTATTAAACAATAAATTATGCATTAATTAATATTTAAATTGTATTATCAATGAATGAAATAGAAAATGGCTACTCAAAAAATTACATGGAATGAAAAATTAAGAAGTGTTCGTTATAAGTCATTTTATACTCTAGACATCAATATTCATAAAACAATTACTGAGCAAGAAAAATATCGAAAAGATTTTGTTGAAAATGATTCATCGCTTACTGAGAATGAAAAGAAATTTTTAGTTGACGAATTACGGAATATATATGATGCCTTAAGAATTGATGATAATTCTGTAGAAAAACGACAATGTAACAATTGTCAGGAATGGCATCAAGCAATCCAATATTGTGAATTCTGTATTCGTAAATATTTAGAAAATAATTTTGGAAATTGGACATCTGGAAATAATGAAATTGATAAATTAATTCAAGAATGTCAGCGAAAAATTAAAAAACCTGATGTAGTAATCGAATGGATTGAATATAATCAGTTTGAGGATATTAAACATCTGGCAGATGGAGGATGTGCTACTATCTATACAGCAGTTTGGAAAGATGGGTCCTACTATAAATGGGATCCTGAAAGACAAATATTGGAAAGATTTGGAAGATAGAAGATTGTTTTGAAAAGATTGAATAACTCAAATAATAATAATGTGAATTGGTTTCAAGAAGTAAGTTAAATTATTATTATTGTATTTAATATATTCTGTTTAATATTTCAGAAATATTAATTACGCAATTACAAAAAATTGATAGGTGACATTAAGTTTCACACTTGATAATACCTATTCATTTCTTGTTGGATGTTATGGACTAACTAAAGATCCAACCACCCAAGATTATATGTTAGTCTTAGATTATTACAATAATGATTTAACATTTTTTAAAAGATAATTATTACCCATTTACATTGTTACAAAAATATAATATTATTTATGTGATTACCTGGAGTTTAGATGAAATTCATAGCCAAAATATAGTACATAGAGATCTGCACTCAGGAAATATCTTACATGATTTACAAAATAGTACGTAGTTGTATATTGGTGATTTAGGATTGAGTGGGCCAGTTGACAAACCATCAAATAGTATTTATGGGAATCTCCCATACATTGCTCCCGAAGTTATCTGTGGTAAATTTATACAACAAAATCAGATATATATAGTATGGGCATATTAATGTGGGAAGTTATAACTGGTGAAACTCCATTTGATGATTACGAACATGATTTGGAATTAGCTCTTGATATAGTCAAAGGATGTCGACCGAAGATTTATGAATATATTCCACATGAATATGGGACTTTAATGAAACAATGTTGGGATGCTAATCCCGATAATAGACCTGATGCAATTAAAATTTACAGAAAAATGAAATCACTAATAAAGTCATTATATAATGAAATGGATAAACAACAAGAAAATATAGAAAATATTCAATCTAAAAATTTCAAATCAAAAATCAAAAATTTCTTTAAATTAAAATCGAAAAAAGATAAAAATAATCAAATAATTATAAATACACAATTAAGCAAAAATACAAAAAGCAAAATATATAGAATACAAAATAGTAAGGTATATTCATTCAGCATTCCAATTAAACCTAGAAATGCTACTGATGGTAAATATATTATCTTCTTTTGTTTTATTTTTATTGATTTATTATTTATTTATTTTAAATCATTATTCATTTTTATAGAAGAACAACAAGGTAATTTAACTCAAATTTTTTTTGTTCAGATGAAATCATTATTTAGTTCACATCACATTAAATAATATTACATATTAAATATTTAGAATTTGATTCTAAACAATTGGAATTTGAAATTACCGAAGGTAAAATTATTTTTATTTATTTAATAAATTTGTACAATATTTATTCATTACTTTATTCTATGATGCAATTATAGAAATGCAACAACAGTATCTTGAAAGTGTTGGAGTCGATAATTCAAATAAATCGGGTGGTAATTAACGTAACATGATTCCGTTATTATTTTTTTTTAAATCATTACGTGATGCATGTTTGAATAATTTTAGATGATCAAGAATATGGAGTTTATTAAATTTATTTTTTAGTCTTAGAACCTTATATTTAACTATTTTTGTTTTTTATTATTTTTATTGAATTTATCGATATTTTTTTTTTAAAAAAAATAATCAAAATATTTTATTTCATTTCTTTTACTATTTGGACGATAAATTTTTTATTTTTGTTCTTATTTCAAATAAAGTTATTTTGTATATTTAAAATTTTTTTAAATTCATGAAATCAGATTTATTTAAATTTTCTGCTGTGCTGCCACCTCATGAGTGTTTAAAAAAAAGAATTCTATTATCAAAGTAGAATAGAAATCATTATTTCAATAAAGAAAATGAATTTTATTATTTATTATACAATTTCTGTGACCATTTTACAGCATATAAGCACAATCATTCTATTTGATATTATTTGCGTAACCAAACTTTCTCGCGTATAAATATACTAAAAATATAAAAATTATTTTAGAGTCATGATTCTTATAAAATTTCCAAAGACAATAATAATTAATAATAATAATAAAAATCTAAACCCTCCTGTTAATAAAATGGAAAAATTGTAATCCAAAATTTTTAAACTAAATACATCAGATGGTATTTTTTTTTAAAAAAAAGAAATAATTAAAAATAAGATAATAGCTCTAATATTAATGTTGATATCAGCTAAATGGGATAGAATTAAATTAATATAAAATTAAATATATATAAAAAAAAATGGAATAGAGGCACAAAGAGACAAAAAAAAAATAAAATATAAAAATAAAATATTGAAGTAAGTGACCTTAACGTTTTGAAATATCTCTTGCCAGAGTTTCAATTACGTATATTTTATCTTTTAACAAACAATTATTATTAAAACCCTTTTTTCACTTGTACATAAAGCTTTAGATATTCAATGAAATTAATTATGAATTTGTCTTGGTTATAAGGTACCCCAATCCACAATAAACAATAAACAAAAAAAAATGGATAAACGTTGGATCTCTCTTTTTTAAAGAAAAAAATAATAAATAAATTTAAGCTACAATATCATTATTATTATTGTCACATTTTTATTTTTTTTTATTTTCATCTTTTGTACAAACAAAAAATCTCGCCACCATTGATGAGCTTGTGTTAATATATATTTTCTTCATTAACACTTGAGGCTAAAGTCCTAATTCTGTTCGAAATATAATCAATCCAATTTTGTGGCATAAAATATCAGTTAATATAATCTGTAAATAATATTCAATTCGCTTTTCATTTGTGTTATATTTTGAATATCAGTAAAATGCATACTGTATAAAAGCACAACCCGCCTAAATGCATAAAATTTTTATGCACGAGTTGGGCAATACGAACTATTTTAATTCCGCTTCATCACCTCTACGATTTTTTTTTGGAAATTAAATTTCGATTTTGATCATTCAGTCTCGTCATCGTTAGTTACTTTTTTTTTATCGGTCATCATCTATCATTAATTAAATTTCATACATATGTTATTGACAATCTATGATTTTATTTCCTTTTTAGAATGAAAACTCAGGTCGAAAAAGAAATAAATCAGTGGTTATCCCCCACTTAGACAATATATTATATGAATGGTTCCAGTTAATGGCAGGGAAAGACTCGGGTTTTTTTTAACAGAATTTTATTATACATGTCATCAAAATTAAAAAGCCTTAGTCCCAATTACCGAAATTTCTGACTCAATTCAATAGTTTGATGACATGTATGAATTGTATCCTGATAAAATGATGTCCTTTTCTAATGGTTGGTTGGAAAGTTTTAAGAATCGATTAAATCATATACCAAACATGGGTAAAGTGGATCTGCAGATTTAGATAGTATTGCTGAAGCTTTATCGAATTCTTGATCAATATGAATGAAAAGACATTTACAATACGGATGAAACTGAATTATTCTATCTCTTTCCAGCAGATATATCTCTTGCGACTAGACAATTAGAAACAAAGAAAGATTAACCATTGAGTTTGTACTAATGGTGATGGTTCACATAAACTGCAATGTTGAGTAATTAGAAAATATCAAAATCCAAAATGTTTTAAAGGAATAAATAGACAGCTCTTAGAAATTTAATATCAATGGAATTCAAAAGCATGGATGATTGGAATAATGTTTGTTGAATATGGTTTGATCAACAAATGCGATGCAGTGTGCTTCTTTTGATTGATAATTGTTCAGCATGTGAAAGAAGAATATGATGAATTGTATAATACAACATTACATTTTCTCCCACCAAACACCACAACAAAATACAACCTTGTGATGCCGATATTATCAGAAATCTTAAAGTTTATTACGGAAAACTATTTCATCAACAAATACTTTAAGATGTCGAAACAAATAAGAAAGAACCTGAAAAAATTAATATATTACAAGTGATTCAGGTTATTATTTCTGTGTGGAAAAATGATATAAGTGCTAAAACAATCTATCATTGTTTTCCTCACTGTGGAATTCGTACACAAACAGAAGATGATCCAGATGTTAATAATGATTTAATAGGAACTTCTTAATGAACCAGATGAAAATGAAATTACAAAAATTCCAACCGATGAAGATATTATTAAAGAAAATATGAGAAAAAATTATGAAATTAATGAAGATGATGATATAAATTTTTTTTGCAGCATCATTAAATTACATAAGTATAACCTGTCCTGTCTATATGTATAAAATTATGCTGGGCCAAAAGTGTTTTCATACAGTACAGGTTCAATGTAAATGTAAATGTATATTGGATTTAAATAGCTTTTTTTGCATTTATAATGTGATGAGATAAATATATTGTAAATAAAAAATAATATATAAAATGTGATTTTTTGCATACTTAAATTTCGCATCTGACATGAGTTATGAAAAAACCTTTATTTAAATATTTTAAAAAACAAAGTTACCTTACACACTATACACACACTATAGGTGATCAAAAAAATGTCACCTTGGGAAATATGTTCAAAAAAAATGCTCATTTTTGTGGTGCCAACCATGTAACTCGAAAAAATTTCCAAAATGATTTTGATAAACGGACAAGTGAAAATAACACAATAGATAAACTCATTCAAAATACTAAACAAAATGCAGATTGTGATTATAATGTAATAGAATGGATACCTTATGATAGAGATATTAAAGGAATAGCAAAGGTTGGTTTTGAAACAATATACAAGGCTGAGTGGATTGATGGACCAATTATGAAATGGATACTGAAAATCAAAGATGAGGTCAACGGGATAAGCATTAGTTAAAATGAAGATTTTTAAATAACATTTATTATTATAAATTTAAAAGGACTACTAAATCCACCACATAAAATTCTGGATTTTGTGATCTTGCGATTTAATTGGTCGATCAAAAATTCAAAAACAAAGCAGAAGCGACTTTCATTTTTAAAAATTGTTTGTAACTTTCATGAAATCATTTTTTAGGTTATAATAAAAAAATGTTCCTTGTGATTTTTTATATCTAAATCTCATTTTAATTCTAACACAGATCATAACCCTAAATTAAATATTAGCTAGAAGATTTTATTGTGGTGTGATGTTTTGCACCACAGGTGCGTTTTAGTAAAATTCATTTAAAAATATGTATTATTTAGATAGAATTTCACTTAAAAACGATGAAAATTTTGTTTCGATTCGCATTTATGGAATTAAACAAAATTATACAAAAATTTTACATTAACAAATTCAACAACTCAAACTCCAATGAATTATAAAACACATCCAGAAGCAATTTATACCAATAGACTTCTCAATTATTCAAGTCTTCCAAAACTTAAGAATGATGAAAATTTTGAAAAATGAACTTGAGGAATTAACAAATCCACTTCTACTTTAAGTATTATATTAGTAAATATCAATTTTATTCTCGTCTATTCTTTTTTTATTATTATTAAAAAAAATATTGATTTTATTTATGTACCTTATTTTTAAATCTTTTTAGATATTTTTTACGTTTAGGATATATTTTACAAATATGAATAATTCACATTAAATTTATTGAAAATTTTATAATAGAAAGTATAGGAGAGGAGTATATGGTAATTTAAAACTTGGGAGATGAACTTTGTGGAAGTATGCATATGGAAACTAATACTTTTTCAATTGAAGAATTTGAAATTTTCAAGTTTATTAAAGAAATAATTATTATTTTTATTCTATTTTTTTAAAAATAAAAAAAAAGATTGTTTGAATATTCTTTGTTAAAAATATTCAATATTTTTTTTTTTGCTTTTATTTAAAATATTTCTATTCTGAATTCAAGATATTTGTCATATACAAAGATCCCATTTTTAATATTAAAAACGGTTTGGTGCAGTTGAGTTTGTCAATATTATGTCCAAGTTTTTATCACGTCATCTGGATTTGAAAACTTGACTATGGTTTACATGAAGACTTGTAAAATCTTGTGAATCAAGTTCCTCAATAAATAATTCTTATTATATTTTATGTTCCTTTTCTACTTCTATCTTATGCAATTGTTAGAATATCAATGAAACTGCTAATTTATTTGTAATGAAGAGTGTGAAAAATATTTAAAGGACAATATTTAATAATATTATCAGTATTTCAATACTTTAATAATAATGTTTTTTTGATATCAATTGATAATAATATTATTTATATTAAAACAGTAATAAGAGACCGATTATCTCTTTATGCTAATAAATACCAGAATAAAGAATGACAATAGAAGTGAGTATATTATATTAATTAAATTACTTTGATTATTAATTAAATAATTGGGATTTAGAGATCGCTATTATACAATATTATAAAAATTTTACAAGTCATCGGTTTATATATATATGATAAAGGTATTTTTTTTATTCTCATTAATTGATTTTCGTTCATTCATTTATTTATTAACTCGTTCAATTCAATTGATTTTATAATTAAATATAATCAAAGGAGAAAGACGAAATTCACTTTCCATTTACTATATATAATACAGATCCAAAATTCTTTATTATTCATTCATCAATAATACATTCAAAGCACTTATTGGTGCGTTGGTATTTCAAGAGAACCAGATGGAAATAAAACAATTAGGTGACTACACTTATGGTAATCCAGCAAGTTATTAATTTGTTTGTTATTGTTGATGTTATGTTACATATTTTTAGTCATAATGATGAAATAGGACTGCTTCGTTGGTTTTTTTTCCTGAAGATAGTAATGAGCTCACTTAAACTAGTTAAAATTTATTATAAATTCAATTAGCATAACAAACAACCTTTACGTCAGATACTTAATATTCATAATTATTTTATTTTTGTTCAGTTCTATTGTGAATTCTCTGATGAGAAATATATTGTTGTAGTAACTGGTCATATATGTTACGTTGCTTAATTTATTAATTTAATTTATGCTTTTTTTTTTGTTCAGTGGAGACCATATAATCATTTTAACAATTATCATCATTTATCCCGTATTTTATATGTGGACCATATATATTATTTTTTGAAGTAAAATATATGGAAAAAAAAGACCAATATTAAAATTAGAGATTCTAATAATAATTTTATTATTAATTATTAACAAATTTATAGCAAGATCCACGTAATATTTCAGAACTCCTACAAAAATTTCAAACCTGCCATCAATTCTACAAGTTGTAATAATGCAGTAGTTATAAAGCCAAAGGTAATATTTAAAGTTTTAATTACGATTATTATTATTCAAAATATTGATAATAATAATCATCACGTAACCCAAATAAAAATTCAACTTTAAAAATAAGGAAAACGGAAGATGAAATTTAATCAAAATCAATGCTGCTTGCTGATGATGTTGATGATGTTGATGATGTTGATGATGGTGATGATTGATGATATTAAATTTTTTTAATAATAATAATAATTAATGGCTAATATATATATTATTTATGTTATTCTATCATGCATATCTTAATATCGATTAATAATAATAATAATATCTACCGTAATATGCGGCCCAAAATATCCGCCCGGGCAAAGTACCCCCCATTAAATGTACCCTTATATAAAAATTTGTAAATTTTCAATATATTTTAATGTATACTTATGTCTTATAGGATAATCATGATTTGTGTATGATATTTTATATCTTTAAATAGTAAATTTATATAGTTATAATATTCTTTCCCATGCAAAGTACCCCCGGGTACAATTCATGTTTTCAGGTAGTGGGGTGTAACATACCCGGGTCTTTTGGGCCGCATATTACGGTANTCACGTAACCCAAATAAAAATTCAACTTTAAAAATAAGGAAAACGGAAGATGAAATTTAATCAAAATCAATGCTGCTTGCTGATGATGTTGATGATGTTGATGATGTTGATGATGGTGATGATTGATGATATTAAATTTTTTTAATAATAATAATAATTAATGGCTAATATATATATTATTTATGTTATTCTATCATGCATATCTTAATATCGATTAATAATAATAATAATATCTACCGTAATATGCGGCCCAAAATATCCGCCCGGGCAAAGTACCCCCCATTAAATGTACCCTTATATAAAAATTTGTAAATTTTCAATATATTTTAATGTATACTTATGTCTTATAGGATAATCATGATTTGTGTATGATATTTTATATCTTTAAATAGTAAATTTATATAGTTATAATATTCTTTCCCATGCAAAGTACCCCCGGGTACAATTCATGTTTTCAGGTAGTGGGGTGTAACATACCCGGGTCTTTTGGGCCGCATATTACGGTATGTATAATGTCTACTACTATTAACATTCGGACGTCTAATGATTTAAATAAATTGATAACGATAAAAATGAGTGAATTAAAATGAAAGCTGTATTTTTAAAAATTGTAACTTACTATTTGAATAAATTTTTAGAACTAGAAGTAGTAGTTCCAGAAGAGGAAAATAGAATTTTTAATGATGGTATAATTCTATAAATACAAATACAGTAAATTATAAATTTTTGTTTGTGAAACAGAATTAACAAAAATAGTAACGAGGACAATACACAAAGTCATATCATACGACTGTTCTTCGAATAAAATTTTATTTAGTATTCGATTAAAAATACTATACTTATTAGTTTAAATCTTACTCACTAACTTTACCCATTCCGATAAAGAAAACCTTAAATAAATTACAAAAACCAAATCCACGGTAATTTTATACTAAATTTTAAATATTATTAAATAATAAATTATACATTAATTAATATTTAAATTGTATTACCAATAAATGAAATAGTAAATGGCTACTCAAAAAATTACATGGAATGAAAAATTAAGAAGTGTTCGTGATAAGTCATTTTATACTCTAGACATCAATATTCATAAAACAATTACTGAGCGAGAAAAATATCGAAAAGATTTTATTGAAAATGATTCATCTCTCACAGAGAATGAAAAGAAATTTTTACTTGATCAATTACAGATTGCATATGATAAAGTAAGAATTAATAATAGATCTATAGAAAAACAACAATGCAACAATTGTCAGAATTGGCATCAGGCAATCCAATATTGTGAATTTTGTATTCGTAAATATTTAGAAAATAATTTTGGAAATTGGACATCTAAAAATAATGAAATTGATAAATTAATTCAAGAATGTCAGCAAAAAACTACGGGACCTGATAGTGTAATTGAATGGATTGAATATAATCAGTTTGAGAATATAGAACATCTGGCAGATGGAGGATGTGCTACTATCTATACAGCAGCCTGGAAAGATGGATTCTATAATAAATGGAATTCTGAAAGACAAATATTGGAAAGATTTGGAAGTCAAAAGATTGTTTTGAAAAGATTGAATAACTCAAATAGCAATAATATACATTGGTTTCAAGAAGTAAGTTAAAATTTTATTGTATTTAATATATTCTGTTTAATATTTCGGAAATATTCATTACATAATTACAAAAAATTGATAGGTGACATTAAGTTTCACACTTGATAATACGTCTACATTTCTTGCTGCATGTTATGGACTAACTAAAGATCCAACCACCCAAGATTATATGTTAGCCTTAAATTATTACGATAATGATTTAAGACATTTTTTAAAAGGCAATTATCACTCATTTACATTGTTACAAAAATATGATATTATTTGTGATATAACATATAGTTTAGATAGAATTCATAGTCAAAATATAGTACATAGAGATCTGCATTCAGGAAATATTTTATATAATTCACGAAATAGTAGCTGGTATATTAGTGATTTAGGATTGAGTGGGCCAGTTGACAAACCATCAAATGGTATTTATGGGAATCTCCCATACATTGCTCCTGAAGTTATCCGTGGTGAAATTTATACAACAAAATCAGATATATATAGTATGGGCATATTAATGTGGGAAGTAATAACTGGTAAAACTCCCTTTGATAATTACGAACATGATTCGGAATTAACTCTTGATATAGTCAAAGGATGTCGACCGAAGATTTATGAATATATTCCACATGAATATATAACTTTAATGAAACAATGTTGGGATGCTAATTCCGACAATAGACCTGATATATATACAATTTACAGAAAAATGAGATCACTAATGATGTCATTATATAATGAAATGGATAAACATCAAGAAAATATAGAAAATATTCAATCTAAAGATTTAAAATCAAAAATCAAAAATTTCTTTAAATTAAAATCAAAGAAAGATAAAAATAATCAAGCAATTAGAAATACACAATTAAGCAAAAATACAAAAAGTAAAAGATATAGAATACAAAATAGTAAGGTACATACATTCAACATTCCAATTAAACCTAGAAATGCTACTGATGGTAAATATATTATCTTCTTTTCTTTTTGTTTTATTTTTATTGATTTATTATTTATTTATTTTAAATCATTATTCATTTTTATAGAAGAACAACAAGGTAATTTAACTCAAATTTTTTTTGTTCAGATGAAATCATTATTTAGTTCACATCACATTAAATAATATTACATAATAAATATTTAGCGTTTGATTCTAAACAATTGGAACTTGAAATTTCCGAAGGTAAAATCTTTATTTGTTTAATAAATTTATACGATATTTATTCATTACTTTATTCTTTGATTCAATTATAGAAATGCAACAACAGTATCTTAAAAGCGTTGAAGCCGATAATTCAAATAAATCACGCGGTAATTAATATAATTCCATTATTATTATTATTTTAAATCATCGTTTACATAACTTAATTATTTTTATTTTTTAATTTAGATGATCAAGAATTTTGAATTGCTGGTCCTTCAAATTAAGGCATTAAGGCTCTCAATTATAAACCTTGAATTTATTTATTTATTATTAGAAGTTTATATTTCACTATTTTTTTGTTTTTTTTTCAAAAATTATTTTATTATTTTTATCGATATTTTTTAATTTTCATTTTATATACTATTGCTATATTTATTTTTATCATTTAGGCAATAAATTTTGTATATTAAAAAAATTGAAAACAGATTTATTTTTTTTAGTTTCATCCAAGATATTTCTGCCACCTCACCTCATGGGTATTTAAAAAAAAAATTCTTATTTCAATAAAGAAAATGAATTTCATTATTTCATTATTATTAACACATAAATTAATATTTCTCGCATATAAATATATAAAAATTATGTTTGGTCTTATGATTCTTAAAAAATTTCCAGAGGAAATAATAATAAAAATTCGAAAACCCTCTATCAATGAAATTGAAAAAATTGTAATCCGAAATTTTAAACTAAATAATTATATTATTATATATTAGAGGAAATTCTTACGATTTTTAGAATTTAATAAAGAAATAATTAAAAATATGATCATAGTAATAACCTCTAATATTTAATGTTGATTTCATTTAGAAACTTGACATATCTAGTTCAATTATTTCAGAATCAGCTAAATGAGATAGAATTAACTAAATAAAATTAAATATAAAAAAAATGGAATGGTGACACGGAGAGACAAAAAAAAATCAAAATAAAATGTTGAAGTAAATGACCTTGATGTTTTGAAATCTCTGCANAAATTTTGTATATTAAAAAAATTGAAAACAGATTTATTTTTTTTAGTTTCATCCAAGATATTTCTGCCACCTCACCTCATGGGTATTTAAAAAAAAAATTCTTATTTCAATAAAGAAAATGAATTTCATTATTTCATTATTATTAACACATAAATTAATATTTCTCGCATATAAATATATAAAAATTATGTTTGGTCTTATGATTCTTAAAAAATTTCCAGAGGAAATAATAATAAAAATTCGAAAACCCTCTATCAATGAAATTGAAAAAATTGTAATCCGAAATTTTAAACTAAATAATTATATTATTATATATTAGAGGAAATTCTTACGATTTTTAGAATTTAATAAAGAAATAATTAAAAATATGATCATAGTAATAACCTCTAATATTTAATGTTGATTTCATTTAGAAACTTGACATATCTAGTTCAATTATTTCAGAATCAGCTAAATGAGATAGAATTAACTAAATAAAATTAAATATAAAAAAAATGGAATGGTGACACGGAGACAAAAAAAATAAAAATAAAGTATTGAAGTAAATGACCTTGACGTTCTGAAATCTCTTACTTGCGAGGGTTTTAATTACACATATTTTATCTTTTATCAAACCAACGACTATGATTAAACCCCTTTTTTGCACTTGTATAAAGCTTTTGATATTCAATGATTAATTGTGAAGTTTGTCTTGGTTATAAAGCAACCCCCAATCTACAATAAACAATAAACAAAAAAAAAGGATAAACTTTGGAACTTTTCGCAAAAAAAAATATCATAAAGCTAATCATTTTTCGGCGGATGCTTGCGTTAATATATATTTTCTTCACTAATAACATTTGAAGCTAAAGTCTTTCAACTTTAATTCTGTTCGAAATATTATCAATACAATTTTGTAATAATTATCCTCATCTTGAATTTCATAAAATATCAGTTAATATAATCTGTAAATAATATAAATAATATTCAATTAGCTGTTCATTTGTTTTGTTATATTTCGAATCTCTACAGTACAGTATATATGAAGGGATTAGTTTAAATAATAAAAAGAATGCATATAATTTTCATATCCCACTCTCTATAAATGCACCTTGCATTAGTGTCATTTATGAGGGAGAGAGAAATTTTATATGTGGGATAAAGTCAAGCATGCATTTAAAGAGGGTGTATGGTGCACTTATAGAGAGTTGACTGCATTGCAAAAATTTTCTTTACATTCTTTACTATATCTCTCAGAAGGAACTCGCTGATTAAATAATTTCATATTTCAGAATTGTTTCGTTTCGTTTCACTAATTTCTTCTCCCTTGCCAAATATTTGAAATAATCATTTTATAAAAATATATCTGTGATTGAAATGTTGATTGAAGTCATGCTTCAGCTGCTGATAATGCTAAATTATTATTTAATGAAGATATTAATCTAATATTGAATTCATTATCTTATATATTCATTCATTATTTTAACTTTATCTCTTATTTGTTCTTTGACTATTACTACTACTACTATTATTGCTTCAATTTGAATTGCTTCTTCAATATCCTCTAAATTATATTTGTTAACTTACCTACATTTGGAAGTATTGATTTAATAATTATTTATTATATATATTAATATATATTTTATATATTGTGGCGAAGCAAATTGGTAATCAGGTGAAATGTCACGGGGGGATGATATTTTGTGACACTAGATGAACTCTCAGGTGATTGTCATCTTTGTACGAGGATGAAGGATGAAGGATGCCGTACGAGGATGAAGGATACCATACGAGGATGAAGGATACCGTACGAGGATGAAGGATGACACACAAAGGATGAAGGATGAAGTACAAAGCTGAAGTGTAAACAAAAGAGAAAGTATAAATATGACTGTTGTCGGGAGTAAGTTTCAGTTAGTGACAGTGACAGTGACAGTGACAGTGACAGTGACTCAATACTTAATTATAGTTAATTAATTAATAGTTAGAAATAATTCAGAATAATTCGAAATACTTTAATAAATATTAAATAGAAAAGTAAACTTCCTTCAGGAACAGGAAAGATACGTCACACTGTAATATTTCTGTTGTTGAATGATACTTTACTTTCAAAAACTTTATGTTTTATATTTTAATAAACTTATATTTTGCGTCGTAATATTGCGAAATATTATTAACTATTGTTTGATACTGCATTACTACTTTTACTCCACCTTACTCACTGTGCCTTCATGATTAATTTGATTACTATTTGATTATTATTACTATTTATTATATATTTATTATCTGTTTCGAGATAAGCAAGTTTAGATTGATTGATTGCNAGTGACAGTGACAGTGACAGTGACAGTGACTCAATACTTAATTATAGTTAATTAATTAATAGTTAGAAATAATTCAGAATAATTCGAAATACTTTAATAAATATTAAATAGAAAAGTAAACTTCCTTCAGGAACAGGAAAGATACGTCACACTGTAATATTTCTGTTGTTGAATGATACTTTACTTTCAAAAACTTTATGTTTTATATTTTAATAAACTTATATTTTGCGTCGTAATATTGCGAAATATTATTAACTATTGTTTGATACTGCATTACTACTTTTACTCCACCTTACTCACTGTGCCTTCATGATTAATTTGATTACTATTTGATTATTATTACTATTTATTATATATTTATTATCTGTTTCGAGATAGGCAAGTTTAGATTGATTGATTGCTTGACCTACTGGCAGATAGAGCATATTATTATTTGTTTGTGTGATGCAAACTGTGAGACTGATTTGAGAAATTGTTCGAAATACTCTGCACTCCTGTGACAATATTTATTTTTTTTACAACAAATGTTTTAATTATAAAATTTTGTTTGTAACACAGACACAAAGTCATATGAGATATTTTCTGCTATATTAGCAATTCGTTTAAACCTTACTCTCTAACTTTATCGATTCTGCATCCCGTCTATTTATGAAATTGTGCATTACATATATTATACATCAATATAACTCATACATACGGTTGCCGTACTCGTTAGATTGATAATTAGTAAATAATTAAAGTAATTTAATACTAAATTTTAAATATTATTAAACAATAAATTATGTATTAATATTAATTAATATTTAAATTGTATTACCAATAAATGAAATAGTAAATGGCTACTCAAAAAATAGAATGGAATGAAAAATTAAGAAGTGTTCGGGATAAGTCATATTATACTCAAGATATCAATATTCATAAAACTATTACTGAGCAAGAAAAATACCAAAAAGATTTTGTTGAAAATGATTCATCTCTCACAGAAAATGAAAAGAAATTTTTACTTAATTATTTACAGAATAACTATGATGCATTAAGAATTGGTAATAATTCTGTAGAAAAACAACAATGCAACAATTGTCTAAATTGGCATCAAGCAATCCAATATTGTGAATTTTGTATTCGTATATATTTAGAAAATAATTTTGGAAATTGGACATCTGGAAATATTGAAATTGATAAATTAATTCAAGGATGTCAGCAAAAAACAGTATTACCTTATAAAGTAATTGAATGGATTGAATATGATCAATTTGAGAATATTAAACATCTGGCAGAAGGAGGATCCGCTACTATTTATACAGCAACTTGGAAAGGTGGATGCTATACTAAATGGAATTCTGAAAGACAAATATTGGAAAGATTAGGAAGACAAAAGATTGTTTTAAAAAGATTGAATAACTCAAGTAATAATAATGTGAATTGGTTTCATGAAGTAGGTTAATTTATTATTATCACATTTATTATATTCTGTTTGAGAAATATTAATTACATAATTACAAAAAATTGATAGGTGGCATTAAGTTTCACACTTGATAATACTGCACAATTTCTTGCCAAATGTTATGGACTAACTAAAGATCTAAGCACCCAAGATTATATGTTAGTCTTAAATTATTATACTAACGATTTAAGACATTTTTTAAAAGATAAATATCACTCACTTACATTGTTACAAAAATATGATATTATTTGTGATATAACATGTGGTTTATATGGAATTCATAGTCAAAATATAGTACATAGAGATCTGCACTCAGGAAATATCTTATATAATTCACGAAATATTATCTGGAGAATTAGTGATTTAGGGTTGAGTGGACCAGTTGACAAACCGTCGAATAGTATTTATGGGAATCTCCCATACATTGCTCCTGAAGTTATCTGTGGTGAAATTTATACAACAAAATCAGATATATATAGTGTGGGCATATTAATGTGGGAAGTAATAACTGGTGAAACTCCATTTGATGATTATGAACATGATTTGGAATTGGCTATTGATATAGTCAAAGGATGTCGACCAAAGATTTATGAATATATTCCACATGAATATTCAATTTTAATAAAACAATGTTGGGATGCTAATCCTGATAATAGACCCGATGTAAGTACAATTTTGGAAAAAATGGATTCCTTAACAATGTCATTATATAATAAAATGGATAAACAACAAGAAAATATAGAAAATATTCAATTTAAAAATTTAAAATCAAAAATCAAAAATTTCTTTAAATTAAAATCGAAAAAAGATAAAAATAATCAAGTAATTATAAATACACAATTAAGCAAAAATACAAAAAGCAAAATATATAGAATACAAAATAGTAAGGTATATTCATTCAACATTCCAATTAAACCTAGAAATGCTACTGATGGTAAATATATTATTATCTTTTCTTATTTGTTTTATTTTTATTGATTTATTATTTATTCATTTTAAATCATTATTCATTTTTATAGAAGAACAACAAGGTAATTTAACTCAAATTTTTTTGTTCAGATGAAATCATGATTTAATTCACATCACATTAAATAATATTACATAATAAATATAAATATAAATATTTAGCATTTGATTCTAAACAATCGGAATTTGAAATTTCCGAAGGTAAAATTATTTTTATTTATTTAATAAATTTATACAATATTTATTCATTACTTTATTCTATGATGCAATTATAGAAATGCAACAACAATATCTTAAAAGCATTGGGGCCGATAATTCAAATAAATCACGTGGTAATTGACATAATTAATTTAAAAAAAATAATAATAGTTTGCATAATTTATTTTTATTTTCTAATTTTAGATGATCAAGAATATGGAGTTGATGGTCCTTCAAATTAAGGCTCTTAATTATAAACCTTGAATTTATTTATTTATTGTTGAAGTTATATTTCACTATTTTTTGTTTTTTTTTGTTAAACTATTTTATTATTTTTATTGATTTTATCGATGTTTTTTTTTTTTAAAAAAAAGACAATATTTTTTAATTTTATTTTATATTTTATATACTATATTTTTATCATTTAAGTAATAAATTTTCGTATATTTAAAAAATTCTTAAACTCATGAAAACAGATTTATTTTTTTAATTTCAGCAAAGATATTTCTGTTACTTCATGGGTATTTAAAAAAAATTTTTTTATAAAGAAAATGAATTTCATTATTTTATTATACAATTAACACAATTATTCTACTTATTTTAATATTATTTTCGCAACTAAACTTTCTCGTGTATAAATATATAAAAATTATGTTTAGTCTTATGATTCTTATAAAATTTCAAAGACAATAATAATTAATAATAATAAAAATTCCAAACCCTTCTATCAATAAAATGGAAAAAATTGTAATCCGAAATTTTAAATTGAATGATTATATGATTAAATATTAGAGGAAATTCTTACGATTTTTAGAATTTAATAAATGTATTTTTCTTCTTTTTTTTCGTTTTATTTGTTCTTTTTTTTTTTTTAAAAAAAAAAGAAATAATTAAAAATATGATCATAGTAATAACCTCTAATATTTAATTTTGATTTCATTTAGAAACTTGACATATCTAGTTCAATTATTTCAGAATCAGCTAAATAAGATAGAATTAACTAAATAAAATTAAATATAAAAAAAATGGAATGGTGACACGGAGAGACAAAAAAAAATCAAAATAAAATGTTGAAGTAAATGACCTTGATGTTTTGAAATCTCTGCATTATTCCATTTTGATCTTACATGCAAGAGTTTTAATTACACATATTTTATCTTTTAACAAACCAACGACTATGGTTAAACCCTTTTTTGCATTTGTATAAAGCTTTCGATATTCAATAATTAATTGTGAAGTTTGTCTTGATTATAAAGCAACACCCAATCTACAATAAACAATAAACAAAAAAAAGGATTAACTTTGGATCTTTTTGCAAAAAAAAAAACATAAAGCTGATCATTTTTTGGTGGATGCTTGCGTTAATATATATTTTCTTCACTAATAACATTTGAAGCTAAAGTTTTATAACCTTAATTCTGTTCGAATTATCAATACAATTTTGTAATAATTATCCTTGTCTTGAATTTCATAAAATATCAGTTAATATAATCTGTAAATAATACAAATAATATTCAATTAGCTGTTCATTTGTGTTGTTATATTTCGAATCTCTACAGTACGTACGGTATATTAATATATGAAGGGTTAGTTTAAATAATAAAAAGAATGCATATAATTTTCATACTCCACTCTCTATAAATGCACCCCTGCATAAGTGTCTATTTATGGAGTGTATTTGTAGAGAGAAAATTTTATATGTTGACTATATGTTTGGGACTAAGTTAAGCATGCATTAAAGAGGGTGTATGGTGCACTTTTAGAGAGTTGACTGTATTGCAAAAATTTTCTTTACATTCTTTACTATATCTCTCAGAAGGAACTCGCTGATTAAATAATTTCAGAATTGTTTCGTTTCGTTTCACTAATTTCTTCTCCCGTGCGAAATATTTGAAATAATCATTTTATAAAAATATATCTGTGATTGAAATGTCTACTGATAATGCTAAATTATTATTTAATGAAGATATTAATCTAATATTGAATTAATTATCTTCTTTATATTTATATTATATATCCATTCATTATTTTAAAATTATCTCCTATTAGTTATATCTAGATTATTACTACTATTATTACTTCAATTTGAATTTCTTCTTCGATATCCTCTAAATTATATTTGTAAAATTACCTACATTTGGAAGTATTAGTTTAATAATTATTATTATATATATCGATATGTTTTCTTTTTTATTTTAAAAACTAGAGAATTCCCGTGCCGTTGAGCACACAGTAATAGCCGTAATAGCCACTAGGAAAGCTTGTTTATCTAACCAGTAGAAATGTATTTTTATCTCTAGCCAATGGAAATGCTTTTTTATCTCACCACTGTGTATTATTATATAGATAACTAGTGAAATTGTGAATGGGGGAACTTCTAGAATTATATTTAAATAAATTAATAATAATGAGTTATTTTGTGACTAATTTTTTTATGAAATGTTGTGTTGGTGTAACTGTTATATTTTTGGAAATTTCTTTGAGAATTTATTAACATATTGAAATAAATTTAATAAATTTTGAATAGTTGAGTAAGTAGATTGCATTATAAATAAAGTTTTGTCATCACAGTTAATAAAGGTCTTCCTTTTTTTAAATCATAATAAATGCATATAATTTTTATTAATATCTTGAATTATAAATCTTTTCTTGATTGGGTTATTATATTGCAACAAACAGAATAGATTAAAATCTGTAAATTGATGGTGACATGAAACAATTGTTTATTTATAATAGAAATAATATTTTTTTTATTTCAAAATGTTTATGTTTATTAGTATTTTGAAGGAGATTTTAATTCTTTGGCATATTTATTTTTGCAAAGAAACAAGATTCAAAGATCACAATTCTAATAGGAATTAATTCTATCAATAAATTGATATAACTATACTGAGCAAGTAAACAATTTCTTGCATCATTAATTAAAAACAAATTAAAGATTATATAAGGTTGTAATTTGCTGAGTACAATATTTTGAATAATGTTCATGTTAGTAGTTGTGATTTTTTTTGAGATGGAATAAGCAATGTGGGTCAAGGTTATAGAAATTGTCTGAAATATTTTGAAAAGTGTTGCATGAAATAGCCTGGAAATTATTTTATTACAAAATACATTCTAATATTTTTATTTTTGAAATATGTATTTGAATTTGAAGATTTGGGACCTTAAGAGAAGGGTATGAACAGTTTGAGACAGCAACATCAATTGCTATCTTTCTTAAATTTCAAATATAGACACATTTAATGAAAATACTAGTTTTCTCTAAAATGTGATGCTTAGCTATTAATAATACACAAATTGATTTCTTGTTTTTTGATTATTAGCTATTAATATTAAAATAAAAATAATAGTCAAAATAATTATTTTTAATAAATTTTTTTTATTGAAAAAAAATCCAAACAAAAAAATATCTTCATTTGTTTTTTCATATCAAATTTATTTATTTTTATTTTGAACTTTATCTTCTGTACCTATAGGTAGAGATAACAAAGCAAGTCTTGAAATTTCTTGTTTTTTCCACTTTTTCCACTCATAAGAAGATTTTGATGTCAATAGTAGTAATGACTCAATAATTTTTATCAATGACATATTATTGATTATTGTTAAAATTAGAAGGTAATTTTATCCAACAAAAATAGTATAATTAAATGTCACAGAACTTTATTAATATATTCCTTATTATTATTTACTTCTATATTATCAGAAATTACGCCAGTTAGTACAATAAGCCTTGTTCATTAAGATTTGATATAACAATATCAGATGCAATAACTATTAGTGATACCTGTCATAATTATTTGCAAGAGTTGCAACCAGTTTCAACTAATTACACCATAAGGAAAAATGAATTGCACCATAAGTTGCAATTAATTATGACACTTTTTTTGAATTACAACAGGTATCACTAATAACTATACAGGTATTTTTTTTAATTATCTTTATTTCCATCAGTTTTCACCTAAAAAAATATTTCTTGAATATTAAAAATATCTCCCTTATCAAAATGATCTATGATATTATCCTTTGTAGTAGAATGTAAAGAAACCATTAGCATTTTGATATTTAAGAAACAAAAAAATCAGATCATAAAAATATAACTTATAGGATTTATCAGATCACATCATAAGAAAATTTCTAAGATTAATTAATAAAATGAAATTATATAAATGAATTATTTTAAAAATTTAACAAAAATAATAAACACCTTAAATTTCTTAAATCCATATATTTTCTAATTATTCAATATTTCCCAATTCAATAAATTAATAAATTTAATTAAAAAAAAATCTTAATCTTTTCAATAAATTTTTTTTTNAAAAATGAATTGCACCATAAGTTGCAATTAATTATGACACTTTTTTTGAATTACAACAGGTATCACTAATAACTATACAGGTATTTTTTTTAATTATCTTTATTTCCATCAGTTTTCACCTAAAAAAATATTTCTTGAATATTAAAAATATCTCCCTTATCAAAATGATCTATGATATTATCCTTTGTAGTAGAATGTAAAGAAACCATTAGCATTTTGATATTTAAGAAACAAAAAAATCAGATCATAAAAATATAACTTATAGGATTTATCAGATCACATCATAAGAAAATTTCTAAGATTAATTAATAAAATGAAATTATATAAATGAATTATTTTAAAAATTTAACAAAAATAATAAACACCTTAAATTTCTTAAATCCATATATTTTCTAATTATTCAATATTTCCCAATTCAATAAATTAATAAATTTAATTAAAAAAAAATCTTAATCTTTTCAATAAATTTTTTTTTATTTGCTTCTTATCACTGTAATCCAAAAAATAAAGATAAAAATTTATTGAAAAAATCAAGACTATTTATTTATTATTTTAATAAGAAACATCTCCCAATTTGACAAAAATAATCTAGATCTTTTTAATAAATTTTTTTGCCACCCGATCCATAAAAATACTCTTTATCTTTTTAATAAATTTTTTTTATTTGCTTCATGATCTATAAAAATAAAAAAAAACAATTAAAAAACTTAATAAATGATCTTGATCTTCCGACAAATTTTTTTATTTGTTTTATTAAAGAAGACCTTATTGTATTGTAATGAAACATTTTATTAATAATGTAACTTGCTTTTATAACTATTCAAAAATTTATATATGAAAAAAGCCCTCTTCTAAAAGGAATTTCCAAAAATACAACAGTTAAATCAACACAACATATAAAAAAATTACTCAGAATACAATCCACTATTATAAAAAGTTCTAGAAGTTCCCCATTCACAATTTCGCTAGTTTTATTTTAATTTACCCACCCTTCCCGATTTAATTAAAAATAAATAAATAATCTCATATCATTACAATCTATTATTTTATTTAAATACACTTTCCCCCCCCCCGATTTAATTAAAATAATTAAAAAAAAAATACCAATCTTGATTAATTTGTTTCACATCATCATAATCTATAAAAATATTAAATTCATTTATTTTAATACATCTCCCCCAATTTAATTAAAAATAAACGATCTTATACTATCACAATCTATAAAAATAAAAAAAATATTAAATTCATTTATTTTAAATTTATTTTAAAACCCCCCCCCCACCCCAATTTAAAAAAAAAAAATACCCGATCGTGATTTTTCTTAATTTATTGGAAAAATTAAGATCGTTAATTTATTTTATTTAATTTGCTTTATACCATCACGATCTATAAAAATAAAAGGTCTTATACCATCACGATTTATAAAAATAAAAAAAATATTAAATTCATTTATTTAAATTTGGTTTAATACACACCCCCTCCAATTTAAAAAAAAGAAATACCCGATCTTGATTTTTCTTAATTTATTGGAAAAATTAAGATCATTAATTTATTTTGTTTAATTTACTTTACGCCATCACGATCTATAAAAATAAAAAAAAATATTAAATTCATTAATTTATTTTAATACATTCCCGATCTATAAATTTATTTTGTTTAATATATCTTTTTTTCCTCCAATTTATTTAAATAACCATCACAATTAAAAATAATTAAAAAAAAAAAAATACCCGATCTTGATTTTTTTTTAATTTATTGGAAAGATTAAGATCGTTAATTTGATTCATACCATCATGATCTATAAAAATAAAAAAAATAATTCATTAATTTATTTTAATACACCCCCTCCCAATTTAATTAAAAATAAGATTTTTTTTAATGTACTTTCCTCATCACAATCATATATTTCCTTTTCCCTCCAATTTAACTGAAATAAATAACCAATCTCGATTTTTCTTTAAATTTTTTTTTAATTTGTCCATCATAATTTATAAAAATAAAAAAAAATTAAAATCGTTTCTCCTCTCCCTCCTAATTAGATTTATCGAAAAGATCAGTTTTTTTTTATTTGTTTCATACTACCATAATCTATAAAATAAATATCCCAAATCTAATAAATCCATCTGTTAAGAAAATATATTTAATTAATTAACATCTCAATTAAATAAATACCAATGTACAATCTTAATAGTTTTTCATATCTAGCCAAGTACCTAATTTAATCTTGACAAATTTACAACCTTATACTTTTTGATAATTGAATAATCACTGGGATTGAAATTTTAACAGAGTTATTGTTCTATACACTTCTCTTATGTCATGAGAAATTATGATCGAAATTGCTTATAATCTAAAAAATAAAATAAAGAATCATTGGTAATATCTATTTTTTGCATAAGGGAGAAACGGGAAATTATTTTTTTTTATTTAAGGTTACAGATCATGCTTTTAATGAAGATATTTTATAACCAATAAAATGAAACACAATCTTATCACACCACCCAACCCATTTGTACAAAAGATCAACAGGCACTTCCAGATTAAGTAATGGCTTATTGTATATATTTTTTTTTTTGTATATATATAAGATTACAGGATGCATATTCGCGTCTATATCAGGCACAAAGGAAATGATTTTCAACAAACTAAACCCTTTCAGAAAAACATTAATCCTCTGAACAGGACTAATCCTTTTTCAAAAAAGACTAACCTCAGAAATATGTGACACAAGTAGTACTAACTCATGACATCTCCCAAATTGTTTACAACCTCCTAAATCAGATGGACACTAACCCATGACATCTCCCAAATTGCTCACCTCCCAAATCAGATGAAATCAGATGGCCAATCCACCTAAAAAATAAGGCATTCCAAAAGTTGTAGAAAATAGAATAGATTCAAAACAGGTTAAGAAAAGTTTATAATTCTTTGTGTTAAAAAATAATAATATTAAATCTAAATTATTTATTGGATTTCTCATCTAATCTTTGTTTTGTTTTAATAATAATAATTAATAATAAAAAAAAATAAAATAAAATTAAAAATAAATAATAAATACAACAAATATTTAATATTAAATATAAATTTTGTTTGTAACACAGACAGTAAAGTAACAAAAAAGTAACGAATAGTAGCCAAACTCTGCTATATAGGCTCGGACAGCCCCGGACACAAAGCGGACATGTTGCACAAAATATAAACATCAATATCTCGAAATTTATTAAAACAACCGGCTTTGATTTCTAAGTAAAAATGTTCAATGGTCAATTTTACATATATTTTTATAGTTTTCGTTTCAATAGTGATACTATACAAGGTGCGGACAATCGTCGGACATTGTCTGGGACAACAAAAAAACTGGCGGACAGTCAAAATGTACAACACTGTTATATAGGTGGCAAATAAAATTTTAGTATTTTACTANTTAAAAAATAATAATATTAAATCTAAATTATTTATTGGATTTCTCATCTAATCTTTGTTTTGTTTTAATAATAATAATTAATAATAAAAAAAAATAAAATAAAATTAAAAATAAATAATAAATACAACAAATATTTAATATTAAATATAAATTTTGTTTGTAACACAGACAGTAAAGTAACAAAAAAGTAACGAATAGTAGCCAAACTCTGCTATATAGGCTCGGACAGCCCCGGACACAAAGCGGACATGTTGCACAAAATATAAACATCAATATCTCGAAATTTATTAAAACAACCGGCTTTGATTTCTAAGTAAAAATGTTCAATGGTCAATTTTACATATATTTTTATAGTTTTCGTTTCAATAGTGATACTATACAAGGTGCGGACAATCGTCGGACATTGTCTGGGACAACAAAAAAACTGGCGGACAGTCAAAATGTACAACACTGTTATATAGGTGGCAAATAAAATTTTAGTATTTTACTATTTTATTATCAACCAAAAATATTATAATTAACCGTTTAAACCTTACTCTCTAACTTTATCTATTCTGCGTCCCGTCTATGAAATTGTGCATTACATATAATATAACTCATACATACGGTTGACGTACTCGTTAGATTTATAATTAGTAAATAATTAAAGTAATTTAAATAATAAACCTTACTATAATCTGTTATTAAATAAGTAATTTTTATACTAAATTTTAAATATTATTAAACAATAAATTATGCTTAATATTAATTAATATTTAAATAGTAAATGGCTACTCAAAAAATTGAACGGAATGAAAAATTAATAAGTGTTTTGGATAAGTCATATTATACTCTAGATATCAATATTCATAAAACAACTACTGAGCAAGAAAAATATCAAAAAGATTTTATTGAAAACGATTCATCTCTCACAGAAAATGAAAAGAATTTTTTACTTAATTATTTACAGAATAAATATGATGCATCAAGAATCGGTAATAATTCTGTAGAAAAACGACAATGCAACAATTGTTTAAATTGGCATCGAGCAATTCAATATTGTGAATTTTGTATTCGTAAATATTTAGAAAATAACTTTGGAAATTGGACATCTGGAAATAATGAAATTGATAACTTAATTCAAGAATGTCAGCAAAAAATTGCAAAACCTGCTGCTGTAATTGAATGGATTGAATATAATCAATTTGAGAATATAGAACATCTGGCGGAAGGAGGATGTGCTACCGTTTATACAGCAGCTTGGAAAGATGGGTCCTATAATAAATGGGATCCTGAAAGACAAATATTGGAAAGATTCGAAAGACAGAAGATTGTTTTGAAAAGATTAAGTAACTCGAATAATAATAATGTGAATTGGTTTCAAGAAGTAAGTTAAATTATTATTGTATTTATTATATTCTGTTTGATATTTCGAAAATATTAATTACATGATTACAAAAAATTGATAGGTGACATTAAGTTTCACACTTGATAATACTTCTACATTTCTTTCTATATGTTATGGACTAACTAAAGATCCAACCACCCAAGATTATATGTTAGTTTTAAAGTATTATCAAAATGATTTAAGACATTTTTTAAAAGATAATTTTCACTCACTTACATTATTACAAAAATATAATATTATTTATGAGATCACCTGGAATTTAAATAGAATTCATAGCAAAAATATAGTACATAGAGATCTGCACTCAGGAAATATCTTATATAATTCACGAAGCGATGCCTGGAGAATTAGTGATTTAGGATTGAGTGGACCAGTTGACAAACCATCCGATAGTATTTATGGGAATCTCCCATACATTGCTCCCGAAGTTATCTGTGGTGAAATTTATACAACAAAATCAGATATATATAGTGTGGGCATATTAATGTGGGAAGTAATAACTAATGAATCTCCATTTGATGATTATGAACGTGATTTGGAATTAACTCTTGATATAGTCAAAGGATGTCGACCGAAGATTTATGAATATATTCCGCATGAATATGTGACTTTAATGAAAAAATGTTGGGATGCTAATCCTGATAATAGACCTGATGCAATTACAATTTACAAAAAAATGGATTCCTTAATAAGGTCATTATATAATGAAATGGATAAACAAAAAGAAAATATAGAAAATATTCAATCTAAAAATTTAAAATCAAAAATCAAAAATTTCTTTAAATTAAAATCGAAAAAAGATAAAAATAATCAAGTAATTATAAATACACAATTAAGCAAAAATACAAAAAGCAAAATATATAGAATACAAAATAGTAAGATATATACATTCAACATTCCAATTAAACCTAGAAATGCTACTGATGGTAAATATATTATCTTCTTTTCTTATTTGTTTTATTTTTATTGATTTATTATTTATTTATTTTAAATCATTATTCATTTTATAGAAGAACAACAAGGTAATTTAACTCAAATTTTTTTGTTCAGATGAAATCATTATTTAATTCACATCACATTAAATTAATATTACATAATAAATATTTAGCATTTGATTCTAAACAATTGGAATTTGAAATTTCCGAAGGTAAAATTATTTTTATTTGCTTAATAATATTTATTCATGGAACTTAATGAATTTATTCTATGATGCAATTATAGAAATGGAACAACAATATCTTAAAAGTATTGGAGCCGATGATGCAAATAAATTACGTGGTAATTTTCATAATTGACATAATTGATTTAAAAAAAATAATAATAATGGTTTGCATATTTATTTTTATTTTCTAATTTTAGATGATCAAGAATATGGAGTTGATGGTCCTTCAAATTAAGGCTCTTAATTATAAACCTTGAATTATTTATTTATTATTGAAAGTTATATTTCACTATTTTTTGTTTTTTTTTGTTAAATTATTTTATTATTTTTATTGATTTTATCGATGTTTTTTTTTTTTAAAAAAAAGCCAATATTTTTTAATTTTATTTTATATTTTATATACCATATTTTTATCATTTAAGTAATAAATTTTCGTATATTTAAAAAATTCTTAAACTCAAGAAAACAGATTTATTTTTTTAATTTCTGCAAAGATATTTCTTTTACCTCATGGGTATTTAAAAAAATTTTTTTATTTCAATAAAGAAAACGAATTTATTATTTTATTATACAATTAACACAATTATTCTACTTATTTTAATATTATTTTCGCAACTAAACTTCTCGTGTATAAATATATAAAAATTATGTTTAGTCTTATGATTCTTATAAAATTTCAAAGACAATAATAATTAATAGTAATTAATAATAATAAAAATTCCAAACCCTTCTATCAATAAAATGGAAAAAATTGTAATCCGAAATTTTAAATTTAATGATTATATGATTATATATTAGAGGAAATTCTTACGATTTTTAGAATTTAATAAAGAAATAATTAAAAATATGATCATAGTAATAACCTCTAATATTTAATGTTGATTTCATTTAGAAACTTGACATATCTAGTTCAATTATTTCAGAATCAGCTAAATAAGATAGAATTAACTAAATAAAATTAAATATAAAAAAAATGGAATGGTGACACGGAGAGANATTTCTTTTACCTCATGGGTATTTAAAAAAATTTTTTTATTTCAATAAAGAAAACGAATTTATTATTTTATTATACAATTAACACAATTATTCTACTTATTTTAATATTATTTTCGCAACTAAACTTCTCGTGTATAAATATATAAAAATTATGTTTAGTCTTATGATTCTTATAAAATTTCAAAGACAATAATAATTAATAGTAATTAATAATAATAAAAATTCCAAACCCTTCTATCAATAAAATGGAAAAAATTGTAATCCGAAATTTTAAATTTAATGATTATATGATTATATATTAGAGGAAATTCTTACGATTTTTAGAATTTAATAAAGAAATAATTAAAAATATGATCATAGTAATAACCTCTAATATTTAATGTTGATTTCATTTAGAAACTTGACATATCTAGTTCAATTATTTCAGAATCAGCTAAATAAGATAGAATTAACTAAATAAAATTAAATATAAAAAAAATGGAATGGTGACACGGAGAGAAAAAAAAATCAAAATAAAATATTGAAGTAAATGACCTTGATGTTTTGAAATCTCTGCATTATTCCATTTTGATCTTACTTGCAAGAGGTTTAATTACACATATTTTATCTTTTAACAAACCAACGACTATGATTAAAACCCTTTTTTTGCATTTGTATAAAGCTTTTGATATTCAATGATTAATTGTGAAGTTTGTCTTGGTTATAAAGCAACACCCAATCTACAATAAACAATAAACAAAAAAAAAGGATAAACTTTGGATCTTTTTGCAAAAAAAAAAAATCATAAAGCTGATCATTTTTCGGTGGATGCTTGCGTTAATATATATTTTCTTCATTAATAACATTTGAAGCTAAAGTCATATAACCTTAATTCTGTTCGAATTATCAATACAATTTTGTAATAATTATCCTCATCTTGAATTTCATAAAATATCAGTTAATATAATCTGTAAATAATACAAATAATATTCAATTAGCTGTTCATTTGTATTGTTATATTTCGAATCTCTACAGTACGGTATATTAATATATGAAGGGATTAGTTTAAATAATAAAAAGAATGCATATAATTTTCATATCCCACATCTATAAATGCACCCTGCATTAGTGTCTATCTATGGAGTATTTGTAGAGTGAAATTTTATATGTTGACTATATGTTTGGGACCAAGTTAAGCGTGCATTTAAGGAGGGTGTATGGTGCACTTATAGAGAGTTGACTGTATTGCAAAAATTTTCTTTACATTCTTTACTATATCTCTCAGAAGGAACTCACTGATTAAATAATTTCACAATTCAGAATTGTTTCATTATTTCTTCTCTCTTGCGAAATATTTGAAATAATCATTTTATAAAAATATATCTGTGGTTGAAATATTGATGCTTCAGCTACTAATAATGCTAAATTATTACAAGTTCTTTGACTATTACTACTATTATTACTTCAATTTGAATTGCTTCTTCGATATTCTCTAAATTATATTTGTAATCTTACCTACATTTGGAGGTATTGATTTAATATATATATATATATTCGAAAGAATTATATGTTTATTTTTTTTACAACAAATTTTGTTTGTCCGCAACCAACACCTAATGGAATTTGACCAAATATGCTTTCACGATATTATTGCAGGATTAATTCCTAACTCACTGGTATCACTTTTCAAGGAAATAATGGGTAACTCCAAAGATGGAAAACTGGTAGTGCTTAGAAGTATGCATAAATTTAAACTTCTTTTATTTCAATTATGGAAATACAACTGTGAAAAGTTTCTGATATGGGAAAGAAGTCAGAATATCAAAGCAAAAGACAAAAAACTGGGAAGGAAAAAACCTAACAATACTTCAACTATGATAGATGAATCTACAGATATGAGAGTTTATGATTATGTAATTTATGATCAACAGCAACAAACAAAAAATTCGCAAATATGCAACTATGATATGGATTATGGATCTAGGGAAAAGAGAAACTCATTTAACACAGCTGTTTTTTACGCTATATGCAAAAATATTAAGTGGAATTAGCATAAANATATGAATTGCTTCTTCGATATTCTCTAAATTATATTTGTAATCTTACCTACATTTGGAGGTATTGATTTAATATATATATATATATTCGAAAGAATTATATGTTTATTTTTTTTACAACAAATTTTGTTTGTCCGCAACCAACACCTAATGGAATTTGACCAAATATGCTTTCACGATATTATTGCAGGATTAATTCCTAACTCACTGGTATCACTTTTCAAGGAAATAATGGGTAACTCCAAAGATGGAAAACTGGTAGTGCTTAGAAGTATGCATAAATTTAAACTTCTTTTATTTCAATTATGGAAATACAACTGTGAAAAGTTTCTGATATGGGAAAGAAGTCAGAATATCAAAGCAAAAGACAAAAAACTGGGAAGGAAAAAACCTAACAATACTTCAACTATGATAGATGAATCTACAGATATGAGAGTTTATGATTATGTAATTTATGATCAACAGCAACAAACAAAAAATTCGCAAATATGCAACTATGATATGGATTATGGATCTAGGGAAAAGAGAAACTCATTTAACACAGCTGTTTTTTACGCTATATGCAAAAATATTAAGTGGAATTAGCATAAAAGGGACTTCACGTTTTTATAAAACTAATTGACAGGGCTTTGGCTAATCAGTTTCCCAGGTTTACTGGGCAACGATGGGCCGTGCCGTAAATTAATTTAATTTAGTTTTAGCAAACTCCTCTTTGTATTTATTTTTTCTAAAAATGTATATATTTTTACCTCAATTAATAAACGTCTTGGAGTGAGGCTCCGTTGGTTTAAAAAAAAAACAAATTTTGTTTGTAACACAGACACAAAGTCATATGAGATATTTTCTGCTATATAGGCAGCAAATAAAATTTTAGTATTTTACTATTCGTTTAAACCTTACTCTCTAACTTTATCGATTCTGCGTCCCGTCTATTTATGAAATTGTGCATTACATATATTATTCATCATACATACGGTTGACGTACTCGTTAGATTTATAATTAGTAAATAATTAAAGTCAATTTAAATAATAAACCTTACTATAATCTGTTATTAAATAAGTAATTTTTATACTAAATTTTAAATATTATTAAACAATAAATTATGCATTAATTAATATTTAAATTGTATTACCAATAAATGAAATAGTAAATGGCTACTCAAAAAATTGAATGGAATGAAAAATTAATAAGTGTTCGGAATAAGTCATATTATACTCTAGATATCAATATTCATAAAACTATTACTGAGCAAGAAAAATATCAAAAAGATTTTATTAAAAATGATTCATCTCTCACAGACGATGAAAAGAATTTTTTACTTAATGCTTTACAGAAAAACTATGATTTATACAGAATCGGTAATAATTCTGTAGAAAAACAACAATGCAACAATTGTCAGAATTGGCATCAAGCCATTCAATATTGTGAATTTTGTATTCGTAAATATTTAGAAAATAATTTTGGAAATTGGACATCTGGAAATAATGAAATTGATAAATTAATTCAAGAATGTCAGCAAAAAATTGCAAAACCTGGTGCTGTAATTGAATGGATTGAATATGATCATTTTGAGAATATAGAACATCTGGCGGAAGGAGGATGTGCTACCGTTTATACAGCAGCTTGGAAAGATGGGTCCTACTATAAATGGGATCCTGAAAGACAAATATTGGAAAGATTTGGAAGTCAAAAGATTGTTTTGAAAAGATTAAGTAACTCGAATAATAATAATGTGAATTGGTTTCAAGAAGTAAGTTAAATTATTATTGTATTTATTATATTCTGTTTGATATTTCGAAAATATTAATTACATAATTACAAAAAATTGATAGGTGACATTAAGTTTCACACTTGATAATACTTCTACATTTCTTTCTATATGTTATGGACTAACTAAAGATCCAACCACCCAAGATTATATGTTAGTTTTAAATTATTATCAAAATGATTTAAGACATTTTTTAAAAGATAATTTTCACTCACTTACATTATTACAAAAATATAATATTATTTATGTGATCTCCTGGAATTTAAATAGAATTCATAACCAAAATATAGTACATAGAGATCTGCACTCAGGAAATATCTTATATAATTCACGAGACGCTGCCTGGAGAATTAGTGATTTAGGATTGAGTGGACCAGTTGACAAACCGTCAAATAGTATTTATGGGAATCTCCCATACATTTCTCCCGAAGTTATCTGTGGTGAAATTTATACAACAAAATCAGATATATATAGTGTGGGCATATTAATGTGGGAAGTGATAACTGGTGAAACTCCCTTTGATGATTATGAACATGATTCGGAATTAACTCTTGATATAGTCAAAGGATGTCGACCGAAGATTTATGAACATATTCCACATGAATATGTGACTTTAATGAAACAATGTTGGGATGCTAATCCTGATAATAGACCTGATGCAATTACAATTTACAAAAAAATGGATCCCTTAATAAAGTCATTATATAATGAAATGGATAAACGAAAAGAAAATATAGAAAATATTCAATCTAAAAATTTAAAATCAAAAATCAAAAATTTCTTTAAATTAAAATCGAAAAAAGATAAAAATAATCAAGTAATTATAAATACACAATTAAGCAAAAATACAAAAAGCAAAATATATAGAATACAAAATAGTAAGGTATATTCATTCAACATTCCAATTAAACCTAGAAATGCTACTGATGGTAAATATATTATCTTCGTTTCTTATTTGTTTTATTTTTATTGATTTATTATTTATTTATTTTAAATCATTATTCATTTTTATAGAAGAACAACAAGGTAATTTAACTCAAATTTTTTTGTTCAGATGAAATCATTATTTAATTCACATCACATTAAATTAATATTACATAATAAATATTTAGCATTTGATTCTAAACAATTGGAATTTGAAATTTCCGAAGGTAAAATTATTTTTATTTGCTTAATAATATTTATTCATGGAACTTAATGAATTTATTCTATGATGCAATTATAGAAATGGAACAACAATATCTTAAAAGTATTGGAGCCGATGATGCAAATAAATCACGTGGTAATTTTCATAATTGACATAATTCCATTTAAAAAAAATTTATTTTTATTTTCTAATTTTAGATGATCAAGAATATGGAGTTGCTGGTCCTTCAAATTAAGGCTTTTAATTATAAACCTTGAATTTATTTATTTATTATTGGAAGTTATATTTCACTATTTTTTTTTAAATTATTTTTTATTATTTTTATTGATTTTATCGATATATATATATATATTTTTTAAAAAAATATTTTTTATTATTATTACAATAAATTTTTGTATATTTAAAAATTCTTAAATTCATGAAAACAGATTAATTTTTTTTAATTTCAGCAAAGATGTTTCTGCCACCTCATGAGTATTTTAAAAAAAAATTTTTATTTCAATAAAGAAAACGAATTTATTATTTTATTATACAATTAACACAATTTTTCTACTTAAATTAATATTATTTGCGTAACTAAACTTTCTCGCGTATAAATATATAAAAATTATGTTTAGTCTTATGATTCTCATAAAATTTCCAAAGACAATAATAATTAATAATAATAAAAATTCTAAATCCTCTATTAATGAAATGGAAAAAATTGTAATCCGAAATTTTAAACTAAATGATTATGATTATATATTAGAGGAAATTCTTACGATTTTTAGAATTTAATATTTTTCTTTCTTTTTTTTCTTGAACGTTCTTCGTTTTATTTGTTGTTCATTTTTTTTTTAAAAAAAGAAATAATTAAAAATATGATCAGACATATCCAGTTCAATTCAATTATTTCGGAATCAGCTAAATGAGATAGAATTAACTAAATAAAATCAAATATAAAAAAATGGAATGGTGACATAAAAAATAAAATAAAAATAAAGTATTGAAGTAAATGACCTTGATGTTTTGAAATCTCCGCATTATTCCATTTTGATCTTACTTGCGAGAGTTTTAATTACCCATATTTTATCTTTTAACAAACCAACGACTATGATTAAAATCCTTTTTTTGCATTTGTATAAAGCTTTTGATATTTAATGATTAATTGTGAAGTTTGTCTTGGTTATAAAGCAACCACCCAATCTACAATAAACAATAAACAAAAAAAACGATAAACTTTAGATATTTCTCTTTTTCACGGAAAAAAATAAAAAATAATAAATTTACATTACCAGAAGTGGTGATACCATAAAGTTAATTCTTTTTTTTATTTTGTTCAATGTTCAAAGTAAACTCAAATCTCAAATGTAATGATTTATCCATCTTTTGTAGTACAAACAAAATCTCAGATTCCATTATTACATAATCAATTTCGCCGTCATAACCATTTTTCGGTGAGCTTGCGTTAATAAATATTTTCTTTATTAATAACACTTGAGGTTAAAGTCCTATAATTTTTAATTCTGTTCAAGATATTATCAACACAATTTTGTAATAATTATTCTCACCTTGAATTTCATAAATATTAGTTAATATAATCTGAATGTAAATTGTGTTATAATTTGAATCTCTTCAGTATATATACGGTTTATCTCGATATCAAAAAAAAAAAATATTCACTACCATGTGATTGAAAGATAACTAAATTTGCTACTTTCGCCACATTCGCGATTATTGTTTTAACAGAAAATGAATGTATTACATTATTACATATTTTAAATTTGTGAAACAATATGTATGTAAAAAAATAATAACATTAAAAATGAATTTGAGAAAAAATAAGGGGAAATGCAGATTTTTGAGATTTCAGAAATCTTTACTGCAGTTCCCTGAATTTTTGTGTATATTAATAAAGTACACAATTAAAATGAAAACATAATTATACTGTTACATCATATTTTACATATTGTTGTACGAACATATTCTACATACTCTGTAGATAATGTTGTACATAATTATACATAAATTATTTAGAAAAAATTCGAAAGTTCATTATAGAACCAATAGAACCAATTAAGTGACACGTGTGAGTTGCACATTTTTATTTATTTTATCTATAAAAATCCCCTTTCAATTTTTTTTTTTACAAGTTTCATTTCCAATTTTATTCATCGTTTGTTTCAAATCTTATTCTTCACTCCATAAATACTTCCTTCCATTCCCTTCCTACTTTCATTTAGTTTCTCTCTTTTTTTTTTTTATCAAAGTAGTATTTTGTTCGATATTTTATTCTGAATATTATTCTACTTCAATTTTCACTCATCCATTATAACAGCAACACCTTTCATCTCATTTTTCATCTCACTTCTCACCCATTATATTTTTCAAAATGAACATGAAATTATCATCATTCATTCTTTTGATTGTTGCTCTCGTTGCTACAACTTCTGCTCTTCCCTTAAGTGCACAACCAAAACAAGTACAATGTATCGATAGTGATCACATTCAATACGACGGTGGAATGCCATTTCTATGTGCTCCTCCGACCAAATGTCATGTAAATAATGTTCCTGGTGAGGATGATAGTTGTTATTAAACAAGACAGCAAATAATAACGAAAGGCATTATTTCAAAAGTGGAAACCATAACAACATGATGCATCATTCATATTTCAAATTTTTATATATCATATATCATCCATTTCAATCATAATGATGAGGCCTGAACTCGGGGGAGGGCATTATTTTTTTTTTTAATTATTATTTTTTTGTTATTATTTTTTTAATATTATTTTTTGTTGATATAATTTTTTTTTGTTGATATATGTAATTTTTCCTTGTTATAATTGGTATTTATTGGGGTGAACGAAATATGGAGGGAATTTTAGAAAAAAAAACGAATTATTTAGATAAAGAATTCAATGAATAATTTTTTATTATATTATTATTATAAATTTTATTTTTTGGGCCCGGAATGGATTATTCCTAATACTAACAATTCGTCGCATTAAAACNATGAACATGAAATTATCATCATTCATTCTTTTGATTGTTGCTCTCGTTGCTACAACTTCTGCTCTTCCCTTAAGTGCACAACCAAAACAAGTACAATGTATCGATAGTGATCACATTCAATACGACGGTGGAATGCCATTTCTATGTGCTCCTCCGACCAAATGTCATGTAAATAATGTTCCTGGTGAGGATGATAGTTGTTATTAAACAAGACAGCAAATAATAACGAAAGGCATTATTTCAAAAGTGGAAACCATAACAACATGATGCATCATTCATATTTCAAATTTTTATATATCATATATCATCCATTTCAATCATAATGATGAGGCCTGAACTCGGGGGAGGGCATTATTTTTTTTTTTAATTATTATTTTTTTGTTATTATTTTTTTAATATTATTTTTTGTTGATATAATTTTTTTTTGTTGATATATGTAATTTTTCCTTGTTATAATTGGTATTTATTGGGGTGAACGAAATATGGAGGGAATTTTAGAAAAAAAAACGAATTATTTAGATAAAGAATTCAATGAATAATTTTTTATTATATTATTATTATAAATTTTATTTTTTGGGCCCGGAATGGATTATTCCTAATACTAACAATTCGTCGCATTAAAACTTTTGACGGTTTAATAATAACAATCGAATCAAGTTTTAATTAGTTTTAAGTGAGTTTCGTATTTCTTTTTCTTGATTCTTTATTTGATTTCTTTATTCGATTTAATTCGATTTTTTTTTCAATTTCTTTCATTAATCTAATTTGTATACAATAATAAATAATAATAAATAAATAATAAAATATTATAGAATACAATATAATAAATATAATAGTATTCGTTTACAAATTCATATATGTCGATAATTAATTAATTTAATTAATTTAATTAATTAAATTAATGTAAATACAAGATTAATTTTGTATTTTCTTGTATTATTTGCCACATAAAGTCAAAGTACAAATTATGTAATACTTAGACCAGAATGATCGAAAATGTATTTATTACTGTTATACAAAATTATTTTTGAATCCAAATAAGTATGTGAGACAAGTTTATAGAAATGAGATCTTTTTTTAATGTTCTTTGTCATGAATGGGAAAACCAAAATTCCTTAATTATACAAATATTTGAATTACATCTGTTCATTTTCATTTTATATCAATTATACAAAACCAAAAAAAAAATTCCATTACTCAATATTTGTCACTTTTTAAATGGCAAATTATAAAATGCTTCTCGAGTAGGTGTAACTTCGGGAGTTGGATATCGCTTGACGTTACCTATAAAAAAAAATAACCAGTGATAACAAAGTAGATAAAGTCAAGAATTCAAGGAAATATAAACAATGGGAATGATAATGAGAAGAAAAATATCAATGATAATAGAGAAAACAAAGAGAAATATTTAATGAATAAAATAATTAAATATAATTTAAATAAATATAATATAAATAAAATTAAATAATATATAAATATGAATATAAACAAAAATGTAATGTAAGAAATAATATAAATATAATATAAATATAATATAAATATAGTATAAATAAAAATATATGAATATGACTTTTTCGTCCAATAAAATTATTATTTACTCGTCGTTTTCATTACCTTGCAATCCGACATTTTCAGCTCCAACCAAATCATCAATTACAAGTTCAATGCTTTTAAAGTATTTTACAGTTTTAACGTGTAATTCTAGAGTAGCATCTTCATCACAAACAATCAATGCATTAGGGTGAAGTTGAATGGCAGAGACTGTCCACATATGATTTACCCCTATTAAAATTATTATTAGAATTATAATCATCAATTCTCAGTTAATAATAATAATAATAATAATAATAATAATAATAATAATAATAATCAGAATGATAGTTTCAAAATAGATTACCTTCTTCTATACACTTGGCCAATGCAGGTGCCTTATGAGCTCCTGTAATAATTACCGCCACTTCCCTCGCATCCATCACTGTTCTATTAACATGAAACGGAAAAACGATTAAATTCTAGGATTTCTTTTTTTTTTTAAAAAAAAATAAAATAAAATAAAATAATTATTCTTTTTCAAATAGTGTGACTAAATTTACCCCACACCAACAGTCAAAGCCATCCTTGGTACTTTATTAATATTATTATCAAAGAAACGCGAATTTGCTAAAATGGTATCATAAGCTAGAGTTTTGGCTCGTGTTCGAGAGGCCAAAGATGAACCTGGTTCATTGAATGCAATGTGACCATCTGGACCAATTCCTGTAATTATTATAATTAATGTAATCATTATAATCATTATAATTAGTATCATGTAATCATCATCATCATAATCATTGTAATCATTGTAATTAATGTAATCATTATAATCATTATAATCATTATAATCGTTATAATCAATTTCATAATATTTACCTCCTAAGAATAATTCAACACCACCATAAGATTTCATCTTTTCTTCAAAATTTTTACATTCTTCTTCCAAATTTTCCGCGTTTCCATCGAGGATATGAACATTTTTTGGTAGAATATCAATAAATTTAAACAAATTGTGCCACATAAATGAATGATAACTTTCTGGATGATCTCTAATGAATGATGATAAAAATAAAATGATTAGATTAAAATGAATGATTAGATAAAATAAAATAAAATAAAATAAAAATATTAGATAAAAAATAAATGATATTTTGAAAAAATTAAAATATTTTATATATTTTATAATAATATGTAATAAACATAATAATAATAATAATAATAATAATAATAATAATAATAATAATTACCTTGGTAACCCTACATATTCATCCATATTGAAAGTCACTACATTCTTAAAACTTAATTCTCCATTTTGATAATATTTTACAAAATTTTTATAAACACCAACAGGCGAAGAACCCGTGGGTAAACCAAGAACAAATGGTTTATCAAGAGTTGGATTAAATTCAAGAATTCGATTTTTGATGTAATTTGCTATGAATAATTTTGAATAATTTTTTTGAATTAAAAATTAACGTTTTAAACCCTTGACGCGCCACAAACTAAAAATTAAATAAACGAAAGAAAAAAATTCAATACCCATATGGTCAGATACCGCGTCGTAATCCTTACGTATAATGAGACGCATTTTTAACTATTTTTTTTTTTTAAAAAAAATATGTAGTCTTGAAACGAAGTGTTCTGTTTTATCTTTGTTTTTCAAAAAAAAAAAAAAAAATTTTTATTTTCTAAAAAATATTTAAAAAGTTAAAAAGTGTATTCTGAGTTTATGAGAATATCTATATATTTCGATATTTATCGGTAAAATTCGGAAACTAAATTTTTTATATAAGATCAAAAAAACCAAGTTCTNATTACCTTGGTAACCCTACATATTCATCCATATTGAAAGTCACTACATTCTTAAAACTTAATTCTCCATTTTGATAATATTTTACAAAATTTTTATAAACACCAACAGGCGAAGAACCCGTGGGTAAACCAAGAACAAATGGTTTATCAAGAGTTGGATTAAATTCAAGAATTCGATTTTTGATGTAATTTGCTATGAATAATTTTGAATAATTTTTTTGAATTAAAAATTAACGTTTTAAACCCTTGACGCGCCACAAACTAAAAATTAAATAAACGAAAGAAAAAAATTCAATACCCATATGGTCAGATACCGCGTCGTAATCCTTACGTATAATGAGACGCATTTTTAACTATTTTTTTTTTTTAAAAAAAATATGTAGTCTTGAAACGAAGTGTTCTGTTTTATCTTTGTTTTTCAAAAAAAAAAAAAAAAATTTTTATTTTCTAAAAAATATTTAAAAAGTTAAAAAGTGTATTCTGAGTTTATGAGAATATCTATATATTTCGATATTTATCGGTAAAATTCGGAAACTAAATTTTTTATATAAGATCAAAAAAACCAAGTTCTTTTTGACAAACAAGAAAAGTTGATTTTTAATTAATATGATTAATTCAAAAGAAAGAACTTTTTTTTGCGATTAAATGATTTTTGTCGTACGATGTAAAAATAAACTAAACTGTAAATAAAATCAAAAAAATTTTGTTTATATAATAATCATTACGTGTTGGGTCGCGTGAACTAAAATCTCAGATCTTCAAGTGTGAAGATCATCTTGTACCCTCTTTTGAATGACTTTTTTAAAAAGGAATATAAAAAGGCTTGAAAAACAAAAAGCCCCTATAAAAATTGCTAATCAAATCAAACTACTCAAAAAGATCATTTTCTTTTATTTATTCGATTTTGGTAAACTCGACCCGTAGTAAACAAGCACAGAAAATAATATCTCGCCGTAAATATTTTTTAAAATATACGCGTTTAGTATAAATAGTATACATAAATAGTATAGTGATAGTATAAATAGTATAAAATAAAATATTCAATCAAGTATCGATAAAATTTAATAAAATAAATAATTTGCCTAAATTTGACGAATATAGAATAAAATAATGAAATCATCATTATCGATCAATTCCTATAATTATCATAATTATTTTTTTTTTCAAACCAAAAAAAAAGTTGAAGTATAATACCTTGAAAGAAACCTTCCTCTCTTTTAATATATCACACACACATAGTTCCTCCCTCTTCTTGTAGCGACGTCATTTTTTTTTAACTGTTGTGAAGAGCTAGAAAGGGAGGGAAAGTGAAATCGACGATTTCGAAATCGTCGATGCTAAATCGTCAAAGCTGAAATCGCCGAAATCTCCGTCATGAAAGGAATGAAAGAGGAAAGGGAGAAGTAAGAAAGAAAATAAGAGGACAAAGAAATGGGGAAGGAATAGGAATCGTTGAAATTGTCAAAATCACCATCGTGAGATCGCAAATGTTTAAACGAAGAGAAAAGGGGAACCAAAAAAGAAAAGAGGATGTTTTGGTAGAAGAGGATGAAGAAATAGAAAAGGAGTGATGAGAAAGGTGAGAAGAAAGAATGATAGAAAAGGGTATAGAGAAGAAGAGATGGGATAAGAGAGAAGCAAAAGAGCAAATCGTCACATGGTACGTTACGAATATCAAAGGGAAAAGAAAAGACAGTAGAATATGAAGAAAATAAAGCTTGGAAGGCGTGAATGATGTGAATGATGTAAAAGATGTGGAAGGTATGGAAGATATGGTTTCATTTTTGGATCTTCATTTTAAAAACTTGGCATTTTGTTCACTATTAAGTAATTATTATATTTTTAATAAATAATTTATATAATAAAAGGTTCAACAAGAAATTCAAAATTTAGATTCATCATCGATTTTTACATATATTTTTTTTCAATTATCATGTAAGGTTTAGAATGAAATTGAATAATATCATTAAATGGAAAAGTTATTAGAAAATGATTCCTTAATTTGGTGGAATATCTTTTTATTAATAAAGTTAAAAAGTTAATCAGTTACTGTATAAAAAAAAATAATTAATTAATAATCAATTAATAATTATAGTATAAATAATCAGTGATTAATTGATAAGTGATAAGTGTGAACTTACAAATCCAACAGTAAACTTGCTAAAAAGATGATTCAACTATGATTATAAAGATCTTTCAATTAAAAAACATATCAATAGAAAATCATTCCTTGTTACAAATATACAAATATTTGATTTAAAATAAAATATTGGCACACAAGACTAATAAGTTTTGCAAGCCTTTGTACATATTCTGTACAGTAATTTTTTTTTTTTGATTTTAATATAGCTAAAAACAAAATGTACATACTATGTACAAATTTTAATTTTTTTTTTACATAGCTCAGAATAAAATGTACAATATAATGTATGTTTTATGAATAATGTAAATTAAAAATTTTTTTTTTTTAAAAAAAAAAAAAGTACATTAAATGAACAAAAAAAAATCTTTATATACAATTTATGAACAAACAGTTTCTATAGAGACTATAAATATAAAAATTTAGTTTACATATATATATATATGATGAAATAATTTACATCGTTNACTGTATAAAAAAAAATAATTAATTAATAATCAATTAATAATTATAGTATAAATAATCAGTGATTAATTGATAAGTGATAAGTGTGAACTTACAAATCCAACAGTAAACTTGCTAAAAAGATGATTCAACTATGATTATAAAGATCTTTCAATTAAAAAACATATCAATAGAAAATCATTCCTTGTTACAAATATACAAATATTTGATTTAAAATAAAATATTGGCACACAAGACTAATAAGTTTTGCAAGCCTTTGTACATATTCTGTACAGTAATTTTTTTTTTTTGATTTTAATATAGCTAAAAAAAAAATGTACATACTATGTACAAATTTTAATTTTTTTTTTACATAGCTCAGAATAAAATGTACAATATAATGTATGTTTTATGAATAATGTAAATTAAAAATTTTTTTTTTTTAAAAAAAAAAAAAGTACATTAAATGAACAAAAAAAAATCTTTATATACAATTTATGAACAAACAGTTTCTATAGAGACTATAAATATAAAAATTTAGTTTACATATATATATATATGATGAAATAATTTACATCGTTAAATGTGAAAATTATGGTTTAATGGTTTTGTATATTAATGAAATAATGGATTATAATAAAAATAATGGATTATAATAAAAATAATGAAAAATAAATAATGAAAAATAAAAATAATGATAAAATAAAAATAATGATAATGACAAAATAAAAGGTAAAAAAAAATAATCAATGAATAAAGAATATTATGCGGTGATTCCAAGCCGACCTTTTGTTTTTCTTTCTTGATTCTCAATATTAAAAGTATCCTTTCTTTTATGATCTTTTAACCAACTTCTAACTTTAGAATTGTTTGAAATACTCTTAATCAAATCTCCTTGATTAAATTCTACGACATTTTCCATTAAAAATTTTAAAAGTTCAATGTTTTCATCACGTAATGCTAAAGTATATTGTAAAATGTTTAGATTTTTAAAAGCATTGATCGTGGTAATGGTTTTGGTGGCAAAATTTATTCTACCTAAATAAATTAATAATAAAATAATATCTTGATCGATTTTATCTTGTAAATAGATCGCCAAGAAAAGTGTGTTGGGAAAATCGGGATAAATTTCTTTATCATTCTGACCCCTGGCAGATCTTACAAAAAGATTGGCATTGGCACCTTTCTTTAACAATAATTTAACAGTTTCAACCGCTAAAGGAGTTGTCCCTAAATTACATTGAGTTATTTCCAATAAAAATCTATTTAATGGAGTCAATGTATAAGTTCTATTAATTCCTTGGGATAGGCATTCATCGTTTTCCGGTAAAGCTTTAACGATATTTTTAAATGCTTCAAATTTACGAAGCAATAATGCATAATGTAATACATTAAAATCTTTATATTTCTCCTCATAATTTGCTTTAGTTTCAATCAAGATTTTAATTAAATATGCAAAATTACTTGGTTCCATCCCTTCCAAATGTACGCAAGCAAATAAACTATTTGGTAAATCATCCCAATGGTTGGATGATTTAATTGGAAGATTAGGGTTTGCTCCAAATTTTAGTAAAAGTTCCATTAATTTAATTAATTTAATTGTTTGTGGGAACTCAGTTTGTTCCATAATTTCATATAAAATTGAACCTATGATATTCTGATAAATATCATCTCTTTGCTCTATTTGGACAAGTTGTCGTGCAACTCTTTCATGAAGTTTTTCCCCTTTTAATAAATTTAATAAATCGATAATTCCTGGATAAAGTTTTTCCTTTACAGCGTATTCTAAAATATTTGTTCCTAAATGGTCTTCTTGAGTAATCACCACTTTATCAAGTAATAAACCTATTACTTTTTTCCTATATCTGTCTGAAAGGTGCAATGACAAATATAAAGAATTGGGAACTTTTGGACATACGGAAGTATTGTGTTGTTTGCTTTTAATAAAAAATTGACTATATTGAATATTGCTTATATCCAAAGGAATATTTGGATCTGCGTCGTGATCAAGCAAATCTTCAATTATTGAACTATAATCCTCCTCCTCATCATTAATCATTCGAAGCAATATCAAATTTAAAATCGAAAGTTTAAAAGGTTCCGATAATAAATTCGGATCAGCTCCACTCTGTAATAAATATTGTACATGATTTAAATTAACTGTATTTTTTATACAGCATAAAGCAAATAACGGTGAAACCTTCGGTGATAATAATTCTAAAGATGACAATGGTTCTAAAGATACCAACTCATTAATCATATTTTCAAGAAATCCAAACTCGTATAACCACTTAACTATGCTTTTAAATTCCTTTTTTCCATTAAAATTATCATTGTTGATAATTAAATGTAAGAAATGTGAACTATTAACTTCAAATTGAAGTGAATTTGTGAATGATTCCTTTACCGCATCCGGTTTACCATATCTTGCTCTTAATTCTAAGAACGTTCCTTCTATATTTTTATCGGTATCTTTAATAATTAGCTTCTCGTTCTCGTTTTCACAAAACATATTACTCTGATAAGCACATCTTACATATTCGTGACTTAGCTGTGATGATGGTGGTGGTTCTTGGTATAGAGTTGACGTTTGTGATTGCGGTGGTGATGGCGGTCGTTGTTGGAGTGGTGATGGCGGTCGTTCTTGGAGTGGTGATGGCGGTCGTTCTTGGAGTGGAGGCGGCGGCAGTATTAGCTGTGGTGGTGGTTCTCGGTATAGAGTTGACGTTTGTGATTGCAGTGGTGATGGTGGTCGTTCTTGGAGTGGAGACGGCGGCAGTATTTGCTGTGGTGGTGGTTCTTGCTGTGATAATGATGGGAGTCGTTCTTGAAGTGGTGGCGGTTGCATGAGTATTTGCTGTGGTGGCAGTTCTTGCTGTGATAATGGCCGTCCTTGAAGCGGTGAAGGAAGTCGTTCTTGGAGTGGTGAAGGTAGTCCTGGTTGTGGTGGTGTTGGGATTTCGTATAACGAATAGGCATTTCTTTTAGGTTTTGGTGGTATCGGTGGCGGTGGGGGATATGTATCGTCATTTATTTTAGTTTTTGGTGGTAGTGGTGGCGGAACGACCGAAAGATTATTAAAAGCTTAGTTTTTTTAAAAAAAAAGAAAAATGTAATTAGAATATTATATAGAATATTATATAGGAAATTTTAATTACATAATGCTGTAATTACCAATATAAGAATCACGGTTTAAAAGGTGATTCAGAGTATTTATTAATGGCGAATCCGATAAATCTAAGAAAAAAAAATTAAATGTATGAGAATTATGAAAAATTATATGAAAAATTGTTAGAGAGAAATTTAAATACCAGATGTATTTGTATTACTATCATTGTCGAGGGCGGAACGATACATAGAATTAGAACTAGGAGAACTTATTGGTGAATCTATAGCTGAAGTGTAGATAGGGATAGGGCAAGGAAAACTGGACGAACTGAGCGAACCGATCGAAGGAGACCTGAGTGAACTAGGCGAACTTATAGGATTATGCAAATTGTCAAAAATTTCCACTAATTCTTGGATTTTTGGTCGATTTTCTGGCAAACGCTCAAGGCATCTCATGATGATTTCCGATATGATAAGAGGGGTGTCTTGAGTAAGCATTTTACAAAGTTTATCAATAGTCATAAACGGAGGAACGCGGCAAGACGATATTTCCCATATTAGCATTCCAAAAGAATAAATATCCGACTCCATTTTTGGTCGATAACGAGAATCCAGAACTTGTGGATCTATGTAGGGGAGCATGCCGCACACGCTAGAAGACGTTTCAGTTTCATTTAATAATGGTGCAGACAATCCAAAATCTGCGATAACTAATCTTGAATCTTGATGTATCAAGATATTTTTTGAATGTAGATCACGGTGCGTGATTCCTTCGTTGTGGATGCATCTCAACCCGTGTGCTATATCCCTACACATTTTTATCTTTTTACACCAACTTAATAGATTACCATTTATTCTTAGGTAATCTCTTAAATTACCATTTTCGCAATACTCCAGAACAAGATAATGCATTTCATTTTCATGATCTGTCAAAGTTTTTATAAAAAAATATAAATTTATCACAAAAAAATTAATAAAGAATTAATAACTTATAGAGACAAAGTTGTATCATGCATGCAAGTTGGAAGTCATTAGAAAGATATATAATACTCTACCAATAGATATACCAAGGAAAGATATAACGTTCCTATGATAAGATAGTTGTTGTAATGACCTCATCTATAAAAAAAAAAAGATTCGAAATTATTTCTACGCTATACCAAAAAAAAAAAATAATAATAATATTTTTCTTATTTCTACTAACTTCTTTTTCAATTAAACTAGATTTTCTGTTGCGATGAACGCATTTCAACGCAACTACTTGATCTCCTTTTTTGTAATTTCCTCTTATGACGAACCCAGATGCACCTTTCCCAATTCCTTCAAGCTCTGTGAATTCTTTGAAATCGAATTGTTTGATAAACCCGTTATCGTTCAGACTTGACATTATAAATACAATGAATGTTTTTAATGAATTTAATTTTAATTTCACGAAACAATGTACAAAACTATCCCCGAATAGTTAGATATATATATAAATAATTTTCGTCATCTGTGTATTGTTAAATTACTAATTTCCGGAGCTTAGTGAAGTGAGTCCGTGTCGTGCAATATGTTTATAGAAATATTATTTCTTTTGAATGGGATGATAATTGGTATTTCTACGGAGCACAGTCTAAAGCCTGAACTAAAAATTTTTAGTTTATAATTAATCACATGGACCAACTTTTTTACATTTTAAGCATGATGTCAAATATACTGTCAAATGTTATCAGATAATTTAACATCAAAGAAACCATTTGGTATTGTTTTTCTTTGTGCATAGATTTTTTTTTTAACAAATAATTACACTATCTACTTTGCCCATACTTATGTAATTCTTATAATTTTCGAATGGTCAATAATAAAATATATACATTCGCGATAGAAACAATAAAAAAAAAGACATTAAAAGTTATTGTGGCGTGCACAAGAATTAAATGTAACAAACTTTTATTAGACTTCGCCATTGGTTGTATAATTTATTGTTGTGATAAACTTTGATNACAATGTACAAAACTATCCCCGAATAGTTAGATATATATATAAATAATTTTCGTCATCTGTGTATTGTTAAATTACTAATTTCCGGAGCTTAGTGAAGTGAGTCCGTGTCGTGCAATATGTTTATAGAAATATTATTTCTTTTGAATGGGATGATAATTGGTATTTCTACGGAGCACAGTCTAAAGCCTGAACTAAAAATTTTTAGTTTATAATTAATCACATGGACCAACTTTTTTACATTTTAAGCATGATGTCAAATATACTGTCAAATGTTATCAGATAATTTAACATCAAAGAAACCATTTGGTATTGTTTTTCTTTGTGCATAGATTTTTTTTTTAACAAATAATTACACTATCTACTTTGCCCATACTTATGTAATTCTTATAATTTTCGAATGGTCAATAATAAAATATATACATTCGCGATAGAAACAATAAAAAAAAAGACATTAAAAGTTATTGTGGCGTGCACAAGAATTAAATGTAACAAACTTTTATTAGACTTCGCCATTGGTTGTATAATTTATTGTTGTGATAAACTTTGATGTAACGTTTAAATTATTGCATTGGTCTAGGTTTAATTTTATTTATTGTTACATCCTTTTTCAAAACATAACATTAGGTAAGGTAATATAATCCCTAAACTTTGTCAACGATTCATGATCGTTTGACTTGTAGATGTTCCATAATAATTTTCTATCAATAATTACATTCTTAATACAGATCTAATTGTTAGGTAATATAACAAATTGTGCTTGGCATTTTATAAAATATTTTTTAAACAAAAAAAAAAAAAAATTAAACGAGTTGGTTATCTTATTGTTCTTACAAAAATATAAAGATTTTTTATTTATAGTAATAATCATCCTTATCTGTTGATACTCTGTTGATATGGAAAAAAGACGCAGTACTATATTTAGGATTTGGAGGATAATATAAAAAAAGAATTTTTGAAAAGGAAATTGTTTACGTGCACTACTTTTTTTATTCAAATAAAAAAAAATCACATTCCTGATCTACTGTAAATTTATTCTAATATTAAATTTGTCAACGGGTTAGATTTCATTGAACAATTTTATTGTACAACGAAAGTTATGATTTATAAAACGCGCATTTAATAAGAAAATGTCCTTTAAATTTTTTTTTGACAAATTATTTTTCTGAATTTCTTTAATGACAAAAAAGTATATAATGTTATCGTTTCATTGAAGTTGATAAAGAAGAAATTAAGAAACATTCACGACTCGTTCAGTCTTCTTACGTTATCGTTCATCCCACTTTTAAGAAAACACATCTACGTATGAAAATTCCGTCAAAATTATCACAAAAACGAATATCTCAAATATTCGAAAATTATTATTATTAATTCTTAAGTAAGTTAAAAAATTTTTTTTTTATTTTAAATGTTTAACTAATTATATTTTATTGTACTACAAATTAATATAAATAAATATAAATTATTTATTGCATATTTAATGTAGTGTAGTTACATTTATGGCGGGATTATAAACATTGAAAATAAAAATCGGAAACCAATGAATTAATGATTATTGAATCCAAAAATTATTAATTAAAAATCGATTTCTCCCTTGTTTATCATTAAATCTTTGATAGTGACGAATGTAATAATAAATGAACCAATTTCATAATGATATTATTGAAAACATCCGAATTTAATCTTGAATCGGAAGAATTGCAATTCTCTCTAAGAAACAGCAAGCATTAATTCCTTTTTTTTTGAAATAAGATGACAATAATTTAAAAAATAAAAATTTTGGATTGCATTGGAAGAATGATCTCGATATTTTCATATTTTTGATAAGGATATTTGAGATAAAATAAAAAAAAATTCTTGGAAAACAACTTATTTTACACAGGTTGAATGACAAAAAACAGGCAAATTTTTTTTTTAGGGCAAGTATGGTTAGAAATATTTGTAAATAGGCATAAAATAGAAAAAAAAACAGGCAGGCAGGTATATTTTTTGAGATAGTTTAAAAATATTCTCACACTTATACGTCACTTTGCGTAATTTTTAATAATTTTACCAGCGAAATAAGCAAAAAAATATGCAAAAAATAAGCACAGATAGGCAGGTATATTTGCAAATAGGTAAATCCCTTGTTTTACCAGCAAGAATTATTTCAACTCTTGAATTATTTTCAAGAGTAAATGAACAATTCTCAACTATAATCAATGAAGAACATGTAGCAGAAATTTCATCATGGATTGATTTTCAATTATTTTCTTCGAGGAAGTAGAGACGGTTTTCAACTTCTAAGCATTCCAGGATATGTTTCATATTGGTACAATTGTGGTTTCAAAAGTTGCAGAACTGATGAGTTACTTGGTGGTTATATATTTATTAGTTTGGGATAATTCGAAAACCGTAGGTGCTTATAGGAAAACAAATGATAGTTTTATTTTTTCATTGAAAAAAATGGTAATATTCAAAATTAAATTCTCAGTAGAGTTAAAAAAATAAAAAAAAATGGAGCTATAATCTATTATAGCTCTAATGACTAAATACTTATGGTTCACGTTTTGGTATTCATGAATTTTCCATGCAATCAAATGTTTCAAAATAAATGTTGTTGGTGCGGAGTTTTTATGAAAAATTAGAAAAACCGACGGACAATAGATTATGAAGTATTTAAGAATAAATTAATTTCAAATTCCCACAAATTTATTTTGGATAATTATAATATTAATATTGTTTTATATGTATCACTTATACCAACTAATATCAGGTTATTCGTATAAAATAATTGTGGGATATTCTAGCTAGCGCGGGATTAACCTTAATTTAGATATATTTTTTATTTATGGAGTTCTGTTTTTCAAACGAGATAATTGCTACTGTTACTTTATGGTATGTAAAACAACATTAATTTTCGGTTCAGTTTAATCCCGTCAACCCATTGGTCTGCACTCAGTTGTACTTTAAACGGTCCAGACCGTTAACTAATTAGGTATACAAGCTGTATGAATTGATATAATTTTGCAATATCTAATGCATTTATATCATGAAGTTCAGAGAAGATAGATTTCTTGCAAGTAATTATTTTAGTGAAAGATAGATACTTATAATTGTCAAAAAGTTCAGTTTAAACCTTAAAATTTTATTTGGAGTATACTGTTATCGCGGTTAATCGTAAATGCTCGCCTAACATTTTTAGTCAATCACAACATTAACTTTCCTTGGATACGTCCATGTTCACGTCCGGTGAAAATGGTTTACTCATGGTATGTGTTATTATTATTTTATTTATTTATTTATTTTGAATACTTTTACAGATGATAAGTTGAAACAATATGCTCAAGTATAAAGTTCTCAATCGGTTCGGTTTATTAATATATAAACCGAGATATCCGGTTCGGTCACGGTTTATAAATAGAGGTATTACACAGTTATAATTCTTAAAAGTAAATTAACTGTCGACCGAACAAGCAAAGCATTTGTATCAATCAACCAATCAATCAAACTAAACCCGTCAACTCGAAACAGAATTTACAAGAAAGATTTGTAGGTTACATTGTCACCTGAAATCGGAAATTTAACTTCTTGTTTCACAATATCTATTTTTGTGGCACAATAATACAAAATAATTCAATTGTAAATTAATATATGTTTCGAAGAGAGTATTGTCCAGCTGGTCATTCTTCTGATGATCTCGGCTATTATAATGACAAAAATTACATTTCCCCATCCGGATTGTGTTGTTTGTGTACCAAAGAACACTCTATTCAAGAGTTTAGTAATTGGTCTAGCGGGGATGTTAACGTTGATAAAATTATTCAAGAATCTCAAATAACCGATCTTAGTTATATGATAGAATGGATACCTTATGATAATTTTCAAAATATCAAACATATAGCAGATGGTGGATATGGATCTGTGTATTCTGCGATGTTAAGAAAAGGCATAAAATCGTATTGGGATTTTAATCAACAGGATTGGAAATGTAATTTAGTAAATGATAATATTGCTTTAAAAGAAATAAAAGATTCTAGATATAATATTTCTGAAATTCTTAAAATGGTATGTTTCTTTATAAATTATTATTATCAATCGTTATTTATATATTTTGTAATTAATTAATTTGTCTTTTATTAGTATATAATGATTGTTCGTGAGCATGGTCCTAACAGTATTATTAAATATTACGGAATTTCAAAAAATCCTTCCACACAAAACTATATTTTGGTTGAGGCATTATTTGATAATAACTTGTATAATTTTTTAACCAAAAATTATTGGTATTTAAGATGGAAAACGAAATTAAACTTATTGGTATCAATGTTGGAGGGTCTCGAAAGTTTCCATGATAAAGATTTAGTTAATTGTGATCTTCATAGTGGAAATGTTTTGATAAATCATGTTTTCAATTCTTACGATTTAAAAAACATTATACTAGCTATAGATTTTGATTCATGTAAATTAGAAAATGATTTGATTTTAAATTTTGATCATAAAAATAACGAAATTTATGGATCAATTCCATATATTCCACCTGGGGTATTAAGAGGAAATAAATTTACGCGGGAAGGTGATATTTATAGTTTTGGTGGAATCATGTATGAAATAGTTACTGCACAACAGCCATTTGCCGACCAAGCACATGATACTTATTTGATGATTGATATATGTAATGACGTAAGACCAAGGGTTCCCGATTTTATGTTAAATTGGATTCCAAAGTGGTATTTAATTTTGATGAATCAATGTTGGAGTGGTGATCCATCTAAACGTCCAACGGTTACTGAATTATATGATATATTTGATGTCATACCGGACAAACTTATTGATAACATAGTAGATGATAAAATTATGCGACGACTTAAACGTGCTATTGAAAATGAAAAGAAAGCATTCAAATATCAAAAACAAGAATTATATGAATTATTTTCATATTCAAGAAAGTCGCATCCTCAATCCTGCTATATTAGCAGACGTATTCATACTCTTCATGGGTTACATGATTTATTGGATGATACAAAATCTGGAAAATCTCCAGGTAATATTTTTATAATTAATTCAATAATTTTATTTTGATAAATAATTAATTACAAAACAAATTTACAAAATCCTAATTTATTAAAGTCCAATGAATCAACTACTTCTAATGTTAATACTTATAATATTGATTCCAAAGAATAATTAAAACATGTTAATATGGAAAAGAAATTCGAAAGCAAACAGAAGAATGATTATTCTTTTATATTTCAAAAATTTAAAGAATACATAAAAAAAAACATAAAAATTTAAAAAAAATTTTGAAAAATTCTTAAAAATTCAAATAATGTTTATCGGAGGAGGTAATTTTTTAAAATATATTTTTATGCAGAATTCGATATCAAAAACTTTTTCAATTATTTTTAATATATGGTTATTGATTGGATCGATTAATATCTTTAAAATTATGTGGAAGCTAGCATCTTATATGTATAGATATTTTTGATGGATGGAGTTTGTTCAAAAGCTATAAAGGTATTTAAGAAATTTGTGCAAAATCATGTCACGTTGGCTAAAATAACTTTACAATAAAAAATTTGAATTCTTTCAGGAATCCGAGTTATTTAATATGTTTATGAAATTCATCAAATATTTTCAGGAGAGATTGCTGTCTTGTACAGTTCAATCCAAGAAATAAATTAAAAGTTTTAGATAACATTCTTTGCTCTTTCATAATTTTAATTCATTAATAAATATGGGAAATTATTTAATTTATTGTTTTGATAAAAAAAAAAAAGCACTTTTATGAAATTTATAAAACATATTTTTTTTTTTTTTAAATGAATATATCAAATTTCCAACATAATCTTCAATTCATTTATTATTATTTGAAATATTTTATCTCTATTTTGTAAAGTAATTTCCGAAACTTTAATATTATTATTATCACCACCGCTACCACCTGCACCAACAAAAATAGTTGAAGAAGAAAAAGGTTTATTTGAAGAAGCGNCTTATATGTATAGATATTTTTGATGGATGGAGTTTGTTCAAAAGCTATAAAGGTATTTAAGAAATTTGTGCAAAATCATGTCACGTTGGCTAAAATAACTTTACAATAAAAAATTTGAATTCTTTCAGGAATCCGAGTTATTTAATATGTTTATGAAATTCATCAAATATTTTCAGGAGAGATTGCTGTCTTGTACAGTTCAATCCAAGAAATAAATTAAAAGTTTTAGATAACATTCTTTGCTCTTTCATAATTTTAATTCATTAATAAATATGGGAAATTATTTAATTTATTGTTTTGATAAAAAAAAAAAAGCACTTTTATGAAATTTATAAAACATATTTTTTTTTTTTTTAAATGAATATATCAAATTTCCAACATAATCTTCAATTCATTTATTATTATTTGAAATATTTTATCTCTATTTTGTAAAGTAATTTCCGAAACTTTAATATTATTATTATCACCACCGCTACCACCTGCACCAACAAAAATAGTTGAAGAAGAAAAAGGTTTATTTGAAGAAGCGTTTCTTATTTCTTCAGCTAATCCACCTTTAAATTTTAATGCCACTGTACCAAATATACATATTTTATTATTATTATGATTATTTATTTTTTGATTAAATATCATATTTCTAACAATATCTTCAAAATCTTTAGAAAAACTTTCCATCTTTCCAATTTCATCTGTTATTACTAAAGTTTTCTTCTTAAACTCATTTTTATTACTATCATTAAATTCATTGTTTTGATGATGATGAAGAAGAATACTAGGAATAGCCAATTTCTCAAATTCTTCCACATTTACGAAATAATCTCCCACTCTTGGCATATTATTATTATTTATATATTCACTTTTTCTTGCTAAAATTCCACGATTTCCATCTAAAGTTATAATATCAAATCCAATTCTTTTTTCATATTTTGATGATGATGATGATGTGGTTGTTACTTGTTCGGTATAAAATCCACGTAAAGAAATTTCCGGATGATTTGTTCGAAAATATGAAATTACTTTTGAGACTAACGTCGATTTTCCTATACGCGGTGGGCCTGTTAAGAATAGTGATGATGATAAAGACATCGTAAGAGTTATTATGTGTTAGAATGGAAATTTTGACCTATATATACAGATGTATATGATATGATTGGTAATTTCCAATGTCACGTGATCAAAATATTCTCAATAAAATTTCTTATAATGAATATTAAAATACCTTAATACTTGTAACTAGTTTATAAACGCTTTTTTTGCGGTAGGTTATTGTCATTATTATGTTTACTTTTTAAAAAAGGGTTGTTGTTTTTAAATAATATTAGAAAAATAAAAGAAAGCACACCACAGTAAAATTTTAATTTATATCTTTCAAAAGAAATTGCGTTGATTAAATAATTTTTTATTTATGAATTGCTTTTTGAGTAAATATTATTTTTTATAAAATTATTGGGAAAAATTTTTATTATTTCCTTGCGAATATTTGAAATAATCAAATAAGGTTATAACTATATTATTTGAAGAAGATATTAATCTAAAGGTAAAGATAGGTATTATTGTATTCATTGCATTCTCGCATTACATATTCTTACATCCTGCTGTAAAAAAGGTTGAAGCAGTTACAGCTTTAAGGTCATATTTATTTGAAAGTCAACTTACAAGATCAAAATATTCAACATTCTGCGTTGCGTAATGTATGTTTAAACCATTATTATTATTATAATGAGCAACCTGTTTTTATTATAATTTTTAATTAATGTAAATCAATTTTTTTTTTATCTTTTTACAAAAGTTAGGGTCTGTGTACGTATAACACTTGGCTGAGGTAATACCTCCTTAAATATCCTATTAAAATTTTTTTGTGACAATGTGACGGCAACAGAAGTAATAAAAATAATAGATAATAAGTCATATGAAGTATTTTCAGCTATATTTTACCATTAATCTTCTATTAAAATATTATAATTTTTCGTACCTCTTCCGCGTTCCTCACAAAATAGTATAATATTGCATTCGGTTTTCTTAACTATATTTATAAATTAATATTACAAGACAAGATGATTTTATAGTATATATCTGATATAGTGGTAAAATTTTTTGCATAAATAATAAATCTTATATATTATCTATTATTAAACGTATTAAACAGTTAATTTTATATTATATTTTATATTTTTATTCGTAAATAATTATTGACCGAGAAATTATATTAATTTATCTTATTTATTCATTAACTTTAAATGAAATACGGAATGGATGCTCAAAAAATTAAATGGAATAAAAGATTGAATGAAGTTTGTCGTAACGTTTTTTATTCTCTAGACACCAATATTTATAAAACAATTACTGAGCAAGATAATTATATTGAAAACATGATTAAAAATGAATCATCGCTCTCAGAAAATGAAAAGAAATTTTTATTGAATGAAATACAGAATATATTTGATGGATTTCGAATTGGTGATAATTCTGTAGAAAAACAACAATGCAACAATTGTCTAAATTGGCATCAAGCAATTCAATATTGTGAATTTTGTATTCGTAAACATTTGGAAAATAATTTTGGAAATTGGACATCTGGAAGTAATGAAATTGACAAATTAATTAAAGAACATCAGCAAAAAACTGTAGCACCTCGTAAAGTAATCGAATGGATTGAATATGATCAATTTGAGAATGTTGAACATCTGACAGAAGGAGGATGTGCTACCATTTATACAGCAGTTTGGAAAGATGGATACTATGATAAATGGAATTCTGAAAGGCAAACATTGGAAAGATTCGGAAGGCAAAAGGTTGTTTTGAAAAGACTGAATAACTCAAGTAATAATAATGTGAATTGGTTTCATGAAGTAGGTTAATTTATTATTATCACATCTATTATATTCTATTTGAGAAATATTAATTGCATAATTACAAAAAATTGATAGGTGACATTAAGTTTCACACTTGGTGATATTTCACTATTTCTTGTTACATGTTATGGACTAACTAAAGATCCAAGTACCCAAGATTATATGTTAGTTTTAAATTATTATGATAGTGATTTAAGACATTTTTTAAAAGATAATTATCAATCACTTACATTATTACAAAAATATAAAATTATTTTCGATATAACAGATAGTTTATATGAAATTCATAAACAAAATATAATGCATAGAGATTTGCACTCCGGAAATATTTTATATAGTTCACAAGATACTGTCTGGCATATTAGTGATTTAGGATTGAGCGGGCCAGTTGACGAACAATTAGATAGTATCTATGGGAATCTCCCATACATTTCACCTGAACTTTTATGTAAAAAAGATTATACAACAAAATCAGATGTATATAGTTTAGGTATTATAATGTGGGAAGTGATTACTGGTGAAAAACCCTTTAGTGATTATGAATTCAATTCGGATTCCAATTTTGCTCTTGCAATAATTAATGGATGTAGACCTAAAATTTACAAATATATTCCATATGAATATGCATCTTTAATGCAACAATGTTGGGATGCTCTTCCTGATAATAGACCTGATACAGGAACAATTAATAATAAATTGTTATTATTATATAGTAATGAAATGGATAGACAAGAACCGACTATTCAATCTAACAGTTCAGAATCAAATTTTTCCCAATCAAGTTCAACGAAAATTATAAATGACCAAAAAATCCAAACCAGTAAAGTATATACATTTAACATTTCAGCTCAACCTAGAAATGCAACAGAAGGTAATATTTTATTTTTATTTATTTTATTTTATTTTTATTTATTTTATTTTATTTTTATTCATTTTATTTTATTTTTATTTAATTAATTTATTGATTTTTCATCATCTTATAGAAGAACAAGAAGGTAAAATCACTCAAATTATCAATTCCAATTAAAATCTCCAATTTAATCTAATCTAGGTTAATGTAAATTCTGTGCAATTTATATTTAGCATATGAAACTAAACAATTTGATTTTGAAATCTCTGAAGGTAATATTTATTAGTTTTTTTAAAATATTTATTTTTAAAAAATACTTAACTTATTTAATTTTGTATTTCATAATTATAGAAATTGAGCTTCTATCTCTGAATAATAACGTCGAAGATGATAATTGAATATACCATTCTACAGTATATGTAAATTTTTTTTTTATTTCGATTTTAGCTGACAAAGAATATGAGACTGCAGTTTCATGACTAAATTATTGTCTTTTTTATTTTCGTTTTTTATGTATTATTTGTTTTATTATTTAAACAGTTGCTTTGTTTTTTATCTTCATATTAAATAAAGTTATTTTATGGCAACTCACGTGCATATAGTTCAATCTAGGAAACAAATTAAAAAATTTCCGAATAGTGTTCTTTTGTATGCTACTATTTGTTTTTTTTGAGGATTCGATGATGTTAAATTTGGGAGAGATTTAAAAATTTCTGTTATCAAAATAGAATAGCAGATAGAAACCATTATTTTTAAAAATTTTCATCAAGCAACAAGCGAGTAAAGTCAAACCTACCCACGGTTTTCATCTAAAGTTATTAAATCAAATCCAATTCTTTTTTCATATTTTGATGGTGAAAATGCAGCACATTCGCATGAAATTTTTAGGATATAACCTGTCTGCTTTTGACCACGCAGACAGGATATAACCTAACCCCTATTGTTCCACGCAGAAACGGAAAAAATGACGGCTAACAAAATAATAATTGTCGATCTGCGTGGGGCAAAGCAGACAGGTTATATCCTGAAAAATCATGCGAATGTGGTGTGAAAATGTTACTTTTATGGTATCCACGTACGTAAAGAAATTTCCGGATTTGCCCGAAAATTTTCCTAATGGTGACAATCATAATATTTATCGATGCGATTCATTTTATCTATATTCGGAAGCTCAAGTGAATTGGAAAAATGATATTAAAAAAAATGCAACAGTAGCAATACATCTAGGGAGAAGCCACTTGATAGCNCTTTGTTTTTTATCTTCATATTAAATAAAGTTATTTTATGGCAACTCACGTGCATATAGTTCAATCTAGGAAACAAATTAAAAAATTTCCGAATAGTGTTCTTTTGTATGCTACTATTTGTTTTTTTTGAGGATTCGATGATGTTAAATTTGGGAGAGATTTAAAAATTTCTGTTATCAAAATAGAATAGCAGATAGAAACCATTATTTTTAAAAATTTTCATCAAGCAACAAGCGAGTAAAGTCAAACCTACCCACGGTTTTCATCTAAAGTTATTAAATCAAATCCAATTCTTTTTTCATATTTTGATGGTGAAAATGCAGCACATTCGCATGAAATTTTTAGGATATAACCTGTCTGCTTTTGACCACGCAGACAGGATATAACCTAACCCCTATTGTTCCACGCAGAAACGGAAAAAATGACGGCTAACAAAATAATAATTGTCGATCTGCGTGGGGCAAAGCAGACAGGTTATATCCTGAAAAATCATGCGAATGTGGTGTGAAAATGTTACTTTTATGGTATCCACGTACGTAAAGAAATTTCCGGATTTGCCCGAAAATTTTCCTAATGGTGACAATCATAATATTTATCGATGCGATTCATTTTATCTATATTCGGAAGCTCAAGTGAATTGGAAAAATGATATTAAAAAAAATGCAACAGTAGCAATACATCTAGGGAGAAGCCACTTGATAGCAAAAAATTGGGACGACGACTTCTGCATTGTGCTCTGTCTGACAATACATTGAACAATAGAAAAGTATTTTTGTGAACAAAAATAAATGTCATCTGACAATCCACAATTTTATTTTATTCCTTGAATATTTTCAGCTATAGAATAAAATTTTAATTTTATTATTAACCTGCTATCAAAATATTATAATTACTCGCTCGCTTACATTCCCATAAAATTGTATAATATCGCTATCGCTATATACGGTTAACGTAACTCGTTGAATTTAATTTAATATAATTTGCCTAGTAAAATTTTTTGCGCGCATATATTCCAATTAAACCCACGGTAATTTTATATTAAATTTATAAACAATAAATTATATTAATTAATTAATTAATTATTCATTAAATTATATTAACTTTAAATAAAATAAGAAATGACTACTCAAGAAATTGAATGGAATGAAAAATTAATAAGTGTTCGGGAAAGTCATATTATACTCTAGACGTCAATATTCATGAAACAATTGATGAGCAAGAAAAATATCGAAAAGATTTTATTAAAAATGATTCATCTCTCACAGAAAATGAAAAGAAATTTTTACTTGATGAGTTAAGGATAGTATTTGATGAAGCTAGAATTGGTGATGATTCTGTAGAAAAGCAACAATGCAACAATTGTCAGAATTGGCATCAAGCAAGCCAATATTGCGAATTTTGTATTCGTAAACATTTGGAAAATAATTTTGGAAATTGGACATCTGGAAATAATGAAATTGATAAATTAATTCAAGAATGTCAGCAAAAAACAGTAGCACCTCATAAAGTAATTGAATGGATTGAATATGATCAAATTGAGGATGTCAAACATCTGACAGAAGGAGGATGTGCTACCATTTATACAGCAGGTTGGAAAGATGGATACTATGTTAAATGGAATTCTGAAAGACAAACATTGGAAAGATTCGGAAGGCAAAAGATTGTTTTGAAAAGACTGAATAACTCAAGTAATAATAATGTGAATTGGTTTCATGAAGTAGGTTAATTTATTATTATCACATTTATTATATTCTATTTGAGAAATATTAATTGCATAATTACAAAAAATTGATAGGTGACATTAAGTTTCACACTTGATAAAACTTCTTCATGTCTTGTTAACTGCTACGGACTAACCAAAGATCCAACCACCCAAGATTATATGTTAGTTTTAAATTATCATCAAACCGATTTAAGGCATTTTTTGAAAGATAATTATCAATCACTTACATTATTACAAAAATATAAAATTATTTTCGGTATAACAGATAGTTTGTGTGAGGTTCATGAACAAAATATATCACATAGAGATTTGCACTCCGGAAATTTTTTATATGATGCAAACGTCAGTGCTTGGTATATTAGTGACTTAGGATTTAGTGGGCCAGTTGACAAACAATTAGATAGTATCTATGGGAATCTCCCATATATTGCGCCTGAACTTCTATGTAAAAAAGATTATACAACGAAATCAGATATGTATAGTTTTGGTATTATAATGTGGGAAGTGATAACTGGCGAAACTCCCTTTAGTGATCATGAATTCAATTCTGATTCTGAATTGGCTCTTGCAATTATTAATGGATGTAGACCTAAAATTTACAAATATATTCCATATGAATATGCAACTTTAATGAAACAATGTTGGGATGCTAATCCCGATAATAGACCTGATGCAATAATAATTTATAATAAATTTAAATCATTAATTCGGTCATTATATATGGATAAGCAACAAGAACCAACTATTCAATCTAATAGTTCAAAATCAAAAATTTCCCAATCAAGTTTAACAAAAGATAAAAGTGTCCAAAAAATTCAAACCAGTAAAGTATATACATTTGACATTTCAGCCAAACCTAGAAATGCAACAGAAGGTATATTTTTAAAATTTATTTATTTATTTTATTTATATTTTGTTAATTAATTAATTTATTGATTTTTTCATCATATTTATAGAAGAACAAAAAGGTAAAATCACTTAAATTAATCCAGTAAAAATCTACAATTTAATCCATATTAATACGGTATTGTACATTTATTTAGCATATGAAACTAAACAATTTGATTTTGAAATCTCTGAAGGTAATATTTATTAGTTTTTTAATTCAATCAATAATAATTAATATTTATTTANTCAGATATGTATAGTTTTGGTATTATAATGTGGGAAGTGATAACTGGCGAAACTCCCTTTAGTGATCATGAATTCAATTCTGATTCTGAATTGGCTCTTGCAATTATTAATGGATGTAGACCTAAAATTTACAAATATATTCCATATGAATATGCAACTTTAATGAAACAATGTTGGGATGCTAATCCCGATAATAGACCTGATGCAATAATAATTTATAATAAATTTAAATCATTAATTCGGTCATTATATATGGATAAGCAACAAGAACCAACTATTCAATCTAATAGTTCAAAATCAAAAATTTCCCAATCAAGTTTAACAAAAGATAAAAGTGTCCAAAAAATTCAAACCAGTAAAGTATATACATTTGACATTTCAGCCAAACCTAGAAATGCAACAGAAGGTATATTTTTAAAATTTATTTATTTATTTTATTTATATTTTGTTAATTAATTAATTTATTGATTTTTTCATCATATTTATAGAAGAACAAAAAGGTAAAATCACTTAAATTAATCCAGTAAAAATCTACAATTTAATCCATATTAATACGGTATTGTACATTTATTTAGCATATGAAACTAAACAATTTGATTTTGAAATCTCTGAAGGTAATATTTATTAGTTTTTTAATTCAATCAATAATAATTAATATTTATTTAAAAAATACTTATCGCATAATTATAGAATTTGAGCAACTATCTCTTAATAATGCTGATGACCAAAATGGTTCTTAAGGGTAAGGCAATTGATATTATTTCATTTCATCAATTTATTTATTTATTTTATTTGTTTCAAGAATATGGATTGGCAATTTATGACTGAATTTATTTCTTATTCTAATTCTTTCATTATTAAAACTTTGTATTTCGTTATTTAATATATATATATATTTTTATTATTTTATTAAATTTATCTATACGTACTATTTTTATTATTTGAACGATTGATTATTTTTTACATCAAATAATTTTGGATAACATTCTTATTTATAAATCATATGTAGAAAGAATAAAAAAAACATGTAAATTCGTTAAATTCCACATTTTATATAAATTCGTTAAACGTTGATGCAAAAAAATGAATGTACATATTGAATAATAATTTTATAATTTAGTTTAAATATATATATATATTGTATGGAGAGAATGGGAGAATAAACGAAAAGAGAAAATAGAGAATAATAATTTAACATATCGTTTTTGGGATTATGAAATAAGATTTCAACTTAAAAAAATAATAATTTATAAAAATTTTTGAAATTTTAAAATTTAAACCCGTATCGTGTTTCACATTTATTCTCAACCTTAATAGCTTGATATTTAATTAGTAATTTTTTTTAACCATTGGAGCATGTTATTGATGCTTTCAATATGTTTACATCTATTGAACCCCAAATATGGTAATGATTTATCAATATTTTTAAAGAAATTATTAAAGGATTTACATTACATTTTATAAATTTGCCCGCAGGGTTAATTTGTTCTGTCTGTGTATAACATTTGGCTGCGGTCAATAGACGAGATTTCCAAAAGTGGTAATACTAATTTTATTAATTATTGTTGTGACAATGTTGACGGCAACAGAAGTAAAAAAAAAAATAGTAGATAAAAAGACCCAATCCACACGAAGTTATATGAATATTTCAGATAATAAATTTTAATGTTTTATTATTAATCTTCAATTAAAATACGTTTAAAATCTTGCACTCTAACTTTTGTCTCTTCTGCGCCCACAGAATTTTCTTAACTCGTTAAATTTAATTTAATACCATTTGCCTAGTAAAATTTTTTGTTCACGTACATTCCAATCACTAATAAATANTAAAAATTTTTGAAATTTTAAAATTTAAACCCGTATCGTGTTTCACATTTATTCTCAACCTTAATAGCTTGATATTTAATTAGTAATTTTTTTTAACCATTGGAGCATGTTATTGATGCTTTCAATATGTTTACATCTATTGAACCCCAAATATGGTAATGATTTATCAATATTTTTAAAGAAATTATTAAAGGATTTACATTACATTTTATAAATTTGCCCGCAGGGTTAATTTGTTCTGTCTGTGTATAACATTTGGCTGCGGTCAATAGACGAGATTTCCAAAAGTGGTAATACTAATTTTATTAATTATTGTTGTGACAATGTTGACGGCAACAGAAGTAAAAAAAAAAATAGTAGATAAAAAGACCCAATCCACACGAAGTTATATGAATATTTCAGATAATAAATTTTAATGTTTTATTATTAATCTTCAATTAAAATACGTTTAAAATCTTGCACTCTAACTTTTGTCTCTTCTGCGCCCACAGAATTTTCTTAACTCGTTAAATTTAATTTAATACCATTTGCCTAGTAAAATTTTTTGTTCACGTACATTCCAATCACTAATAAATAATCAAAGTCAATTTAAATAAATCGACGGTAATTTAATATTATATTTTTAATTTGTAAATAAATTAATAAAAAATAAATTATTTAATCATTCATTAAATTATTTTAACTTTAAATGAAATAGGAAATGTCTACACAAGAAATTGAATGGAATGATAAATTAAGCAAGATTTGGGATAAATCATTCTTTTCTCTAGACATCAATACTCATGAATCGATTACTGAGCAACAAGAATTTCGAAAAAATATGATTGAAAATGATTCATCGCTTACTGAAAATGAAAAGAAATTTTTATTTGATGAATTACAGAGTATATATGATGCATCAAGAGTTGGTGATGATTCTGTAGAAAAACAACTATGCAACAATTGTCAGAATTGGCATCAAGCAATTCAATATTGTGAATTTTGTATTCGTAAATATTTAGAAAATAATTTTGGAAATTGGACATCTGGAAATGATGAAATTGATAAATTAATTCAAGAATGTCAACAAAAAACTACAGGACCTAGTAATGTAATTGAATGGATTGAATATGATCAATTTGAGGATGTCGAATATATGACAGAAGGAGGATGTGCTACCATTTATACAGCAGGTTGGAAAGATGGATTCTATGATAAATGGAATTCCGAAAAACAAACGTTGGAAAGATTTGGAGATCAAGAAATTGTCCTGAAAAGTTTAAATAACTCTAAAAATAATGTGCGTTGGTTTCAAGAAGTAAGTTAAATTATTATTGAATTTATTATATTCCGTTTGATATTTCAAAAATATTAATTACATAATTACAAAAATTATTAGGTGACATTAAGTTTCACACTTGATAGTACTTTTGAATTTCTTGTTTCATGTTACGGAATAACTAAAAATCCAGCCACCCAAGATTACATGTTAGTTTTAGATCATTATGATAATGATTTAAGGCATTTTTTAAAAGATAATTATCAATCAATTACTTTATTACAAAAATATAATATTATTTACGATATAACAAATAGCTTAAGTGAAATTCATGAACATGATATAACACATAGAGATTTGCACTCCGGAAATATTTTATATAATTCAAGAGAATCTGTCTGGCATATTAGTGATTTAGGATTGAGCGGGCCAGTTGACAAACAATTAGATAGTATCTATGGGAATCTCCCATACATTGCACCGGAACTTTTATGTAAAAAAGATTATATAGAGAAATCAGATGTATATAGTTTAGGTATTATTATGTGGGAAGTGATTACTGGCGAAACTCCCTTTAGTGATCATGGATTCAATTCTGAATCCGAATTTGCTATTGCAGTAATTAATGGATATAGACCTGAAATTTATGAATATATTCCAAATGAATACGCAGCTTTAATGAAACAATGTTGGGATGCTAATCCTGATAATAGACCTGATGCGGAAGAAGTTAATGAGAAGATAGATTCATTAATTCAGTTATTATATCTTGAAATGGATAAACAAGGACCAACTGTTCAATCCAACAGTTCAGAATCAAATTCTTCCCAGTCAAGTTTAACGAAAGATAAAAGTGTCCTAAAGATCCAAGCCAGTAAATTATATACATTTAACATTTCAGCTCAACCCAGAAATGCCACAGAAGGTAATCTATTTTTAAATTTTACTTTTTATTTATTTTATTTTGTGTTATATTTTATTAATTAATTTTTAATTTCATCCTCTTTATAGAAGAACAAAAAGGTAAAATCGCTTAAATTATTAATTCCAATAAAAATTTATAATTTAATCCATATTAATACAGTGTTGTACATTTATATTTAGCATATAAAACTAAACAATTTGATTTTGAAATCTCTGGAGGTAATATTTATTGGTTTTTTTTAATATCAATACAATTAAATATTCATTTTTAAAAAATACTTAATTTATTTAATTTTTGTATTATAGAAATCGAGCTGCTATCTATTGTCGATGATAATTAAATATTTATTTATTTGATTCAATTTTAGCTGATATAGAAAATGGGATCGCGGTTTTATGACTAAATTTTTTGTCTTTTTTATTTTCGTTTTATATATATATATATATATTCATTTTTATGTATTATTTATTTTATTGCTTTATTTTTTTTCTATCTTTATATTAAATAAGGTTATTTTACATTTATTTTATTATATGGTATGGCAACTCACGTACATATACAATTATACAGTTCAATCTAAGAAACAAATTAAAAAATTTTCGAATAATGTTCTTTAGTATACTATTTATAATATCGAATCGATAAAGATGAAAAATCTTTCGAATAATAATTTGATTTTTTTTAAAAAAAATTTGATGATGTTAAATTTGAGACAAATTTATTCGAAATCGAATAACAGATAGAAACCATTATTTTAAAAATTTTATCAAGTAACATGTGAGTTAAGTCAAACATAATGCCTCATATGCACGAAAGTAATCAAAATCTATTTTACTAAACTAAATGAACTGGTATTAAATGTCTATTAAAATTGTCATCATTTAATAGCGAAGTCTTTACTATTGGAGAGATGTGCTTAAAGGTGGAGTGTTGTATCCTATGAAGCATCATCTGGTCATTTTCTTTTGATTTAGAATTTTTTCTTCCGTTAATTAAATCAAATAATGAAAAAGTCACGTGATGGTGGCATCATTTTATCATGAATTATTTTTATTACTGTATTCTATTAATCGAACATCGAAAATTATATTAGAAAAAATTATTTCTATTCTATTATTAATATTATACCATTATCGATTATTCCAATTAATTCCATTTTCCAATTATTTTTTATCCGATATTTCCATCATCATTTCCACATATCACCCATATTTATTATCAAAACTTATAACCATATCCATCTTTTTAGTTCCTCCTCGTTTTCTTTCCCATTTCGCAACTTTCCAATCTTCTTCTTCAATTATTGTAATTTTATCATGAGCATTATTAATGTAAGTAAATGATTGATTATAAAAATTATTATTATTATTATTGTTGTTGTTGTTGTTGTTGTTGTTGTTGTTGTTATTGTTTATATTATTAAATTCGTAATCTTTTTTTATTAATAATTTTAATTCTTTTAATGAAGTGTCTTCGTGGATCTTGATGGAATTTTGATATTTGGAGTAAATATACGTTAAGGTAAATGGATTCTATTAAATAATAATATAAATAATGAATAACGAATAATTCGAATAATGAATGAACTATGAACAAAGAATACCTTAATACTTGTATTATTATTATTATTATTATTATTATTATTTATTATTATTATTATTAATTACGATATCTTCGATCCATTTAATAACTGACCATTGAATTTTTTCGTAATTTAATTCTTTGATAAATCTTGGATAATCAAATTTCGTGGTCACCTTTTCTATTATTGTTTCGATTCCCACCGAATCCTGTAATATCCTTTTTTCATCTTCATCAAAACTATTTATGATTTGTGTTATGATCGAAATTCCTCGATTTTTATTTATCCTTTGAACATGATTATTATTATTATTATTATTATTATTATTATTATTATTAATTACGATATCTTCGATCCATTTAATAACTGACCATTGAATTTTTTCGTAATTTAATTCTTTGATAAATCTTGGATAATCAAATTTCGTGGTCACCTTTTCTATTATTGTTTCGATTCCCACCGAATCCTGTAATATCCTTTTTTCATCTTCATCAAAACTATTTATGATTTGTGTTATGATCGAAATTCCTCGATTTTTATTTATCCTTTGAACATGATTATTATTATTATTATTATTATTATTATTATTATTATTATTATTATTATTACGACTACGAATTAAAGGATCGCCTGATTTTCTACCGAAAAATAATAATTTTATTCCTTCTTCAAACATTATTAAAGTATTTTCATTTACCCAATTTCCAGGTTTGACGATTATTATTTTGGCATTATTTAATTTACCAAAAGTTGGATCATTACTTAATCTAATTGAATTATTAAAAAAACCGTTTGGATAATGAACAAAAACTTTTTTGAAATTATCTTTTAGCATAATGTAAATATCTCTATTGTTGTTGTAATAATTATTATTATTATTATTGTTATTGTTATTGTTATTGTTTCTATTGTTATTACTATTATTATAATAATCGTTGTTATTCAATTTAAACCCAATCACTTGATCAATAGGAATGAATACTTCATCTTGCATAAAATTATTCATATTAATAGATAATCCATTTTCAGTAAACCTTAAGCATAATTCAAGTTTTGAATTATTTTTAGGAAATAAAATATTATTTGCAGGTAAAAATGTCATTTTATAACTATCAATACGAATGAATTGAGAATGAACTTTTGTTATTGAAATTGGTGAAGTTGTTTTTCTTGCTGTTAAAGTAGTGAATGAAGATGGTGGTGGTGGTGATGTTATTGGTGTTATTGGTGAAGAAGAAGATTGATGAATGGTGGTGGTTGTATTATTTGATCGTTGATGATAATAATGATGATGATGATGATGAATTGGTGGTATTATTAAATTTGGTGGTGAATGTAATGAAGCAGCTGTGGTGTTGGAAACGAAAAGAAATGATGATTATTGGTTCGTGTAAAAATTTTTTGGATTAAAAATATTTAAAAATATTGAAAATATGAAAAGTAATTGTTGAATGTATAGAAATAAATGATAAGAAAAAGATTAATTACCAGATTTACTTTCTTTATTCATCATTAGTATTAGTATTAGTAAATTCGATCTTTTTGTCACTCATGTAATTTTTTGTGTGAAAAAATTTCGTTTTATCTCAACGAAAAATGAAAGTAAAGTGAAATGATGACAGGATTTATAAGATTTATAAACTTTTTGTAATATTTATGTCATTAGAAATGTTTATAGATTTATATATAGTATATCTGATATTATACTTTTGTTTTTAATTCTTTACCAGGAGTGAGACTTGACTTACTTAACAAAACCAGTTAATATTGAGATATTGTGACTAACAAATGGAAAGCTTTATTATTGTAATGTGTACTATTTATAAACAAGATTATATTACAGTAACTGATAATATTATTTTTTTTCTTTTATTGAACGATTTCATCATGTAATTTTTTTTTTCGATAATTAGATTATTTAAAAATCATCATTTTCTACTTTTTCCAATTCATTCATAATATGATTATAAAATAATATGATATTAATAAGTATTATCATTTAAAATTAAAATTATTTGGTACTATAAACATATGCAAGTACAGTATATATTCGATCATTCACGTTTAAATGATTTCCTGGTAAATTTTTTTCGATTATTTATTATTAATTATTATTATTATTTATTATTTAGATTTTATTAAATTTTATTAAATTTTATTAAATTTTATTTTATTTTATTTTATTTTATTATTTTATTTTTTAAATAAAAAATAAAAATTTTTGAATTGATTTAAATAAGTGAATGAATGAATGAATATTTTGATATCAATTATATATTTGAAATATATATATATTGTTTCCTTACTTTTTAAAAGAAGACAATTCTTTGCATTTATATTTTACTACATATATATATATGCATTTATTTATTTATTTAAATAAACATCGAAAAAGAGAGAATTTGAATTGACCGCAATCAATGTTTGTTCTGTGTCAATATTAATTTACGGTAATTAATTTATACAATTAATATAATAAAATTCAATTTAGTAACCAATCCTTGCTTTCATTCATTCATAAAATGTCAATTTTGGGTCATTTATTACATTTGAAGAATCATTTATATATATCCATTTGGTAGATAAATTATTTTTATTATTATTATATTATTATTTATATTTTTGTGTCGTGCATTTGGAAAGTTTTTTAAATCATAATCATCATCATCTGCATCTTCATCTTCATCATCTTTTTCATCTCTTTTTTTTTTCCTTCCTTTTTTCCTAATTTTTTTTCGTCATTTTTTTCCTTTTTCTCCTTATTTTTACTTTTTTCCTTTTTTCCTTTTATTTTTATTTTCCTTCACCTCATTTGTTCGATTTCTTACTTTTTTCTTTTTTTCTTTTTTTCTTTTTCTTGAAGATATATTTATTCAACGGCATACCAACCGCATATATATATATATATATCGCATAATACCAAATATATTCGAAAATATTGTCTATATACCCATATATATATATCGAATGTTTTTATGTTTCGTATATTCCGTAAATGCTAAATTGTTTATACATGCGAATTTCACGATATCCATATATATAACTATTTATATATACGTTATAATATATATGTAAATGTTTGTATGTGCCGTATAAACAAGCAATTATATAAATCAATTGTAATTAGCGTAGTTTAGTGTCAAATTTGTAAAAGTTATTTATTTATTTTATTTATTTACTCTCCACTTTTCTATACTTGATATACCTTGATATAACCACTTGTCTATTTATATTTGCTATTTGCTATTTCTAGTTAACTTATTTTACATTTTTATTTATATTTATTTATATATCAATCACATTATTTATTTATTATATTTTTATGTCAGTTATTTTATTAAAGTTATTTGATTTATAGGTTAAAGATTTGTTATTAATTAATTTCGTGTTACTGAACTTTATCTTTATAATATATTACAGGTGCACGGAAATAACTGATAATGCTGTAATTGTGACTTTGAATTACTTACTGAATTAAAACTGATTTTATATTATAATAATTATAAAAGAATACATTTAAATAAAATAATACATAAAGAATAGATTAAATAATACATTAAAGGAATTGTTTTAATGGATATTTTTTTTAATGGATATTTAAAGTTAGTACATTATTGATCGTTACGGTAATTAATGGTAATTAATGATAATTAATAGGTTACGAGAAAATGTTTTACACTTTAATGTTTTATTGTTTTTGTAAATTTTATAGGGGTTTTTTATTTGTGTATATATATATAAAAATGGTTTCCTAAGTTAATAATTTTTTTTTTTTTTATTTATTTATTTTATTTTATTTTTTTCTTCTTCTTCTACTACTACTACTACTTCTTTTTGTTGTTGCTGTTCCTTTTCTTATTTTATTTTTTATTTTTTTTCGTCGTCGCCGCTGTCGTTCGAANAATATATTACAGGTGCACGGAAATAACTGATAATGCTGTAATTGTGACTTTGAATTACTTACTGAATTAAAACTGATTTTATATTATAATAATTATAAAAGAATACATTTAAATAAAATAATACATAAAGAATAGATTAAATAATACATTAAAGGAATTGTTTTAATGGATATTTTTTTTAATGGATATTTAAAGTTAGTACATTATTGATCGTTACGGTAATTAATGGTAATTAATGATAATTAATAGGTTACGAGAAAATGTTTTACACTTTAATGTTTTATTGTTTTTGTAAATTTTATAGGGGTTTTTTATTTGTGTATATATATATAAAAATGGTTTCCTAAGTTAATAATTTTTTTTTTTTTTATTTATTTATTTTATTTTATTTTTTTCTTCTTCTTCTACTACTACTACTACTTCTTTTTGTTGTTGCTGTTCCTTTTCTTATTTTATTTTTTATTTTTTTTCGTCGTCGCCGCTGTCGTTCGAAGTACATAAGTAGATCAATCCTTGAATTCTTTGATTCCTTTGATTTTTATTGTTATTTAAAAATCATTTTCCCTAATCACAACCCTTATACACACACAAACACACACAATACACACCACACAAAATTATATCTCAATATCCATCATTCTTTAGGAATCATTCATATATTCAAAGAATAAACACTCACTCACCCAATACTTTTGATACTTTCGAAAATTCTCAAAACTTTCGATACTCAATAATAATAATATATAGTAAAAATAATAATAATAATAAATAATAATAATAATAATAATATAATAATAATAATAAATATAATAATAATAATAATAAATAATAATAATAATAATAATAATAATAATAATAATAATAATAATAATAATAAATAATAATAATGGTTGCATCAACTAAAGGAAAATTATATATTCCTCCTGATGTGATCGAAGAAATTTTACAATATTTAGAAAACGATATTTCATCACTTCACACTTGTCTTTTAATAGATAGACTTTGGTGTGTATTAACCATTCCTTATTTATGGTTTAATCCATTTAATTCGATTAATAAAGATACTATAATTAATACTATAAATAACAATAATCAATATAGTAATAATAATAATAATAATAATAATAATAAATAATAATAAT
>PQFF01000328.1:56480-106106 GCA_003547095.1 Diversispora epigaea | reverse complement strand
AATAATAATAATAATAAATAATAATAATAATAATAATAATAATAATAATAATAATAATCATGTTCAAAGGATAAATAAAAATCGAGGAATTTCGATCATAACACAAATCATAAATAGTTTTGATGAAGATGAAAAAAGGATATTACAGGATTCGGTGGGAATCGAAACAATAATAGAAAAGGTGACCACGAAATTTGATTATCCAAGATTTATCAAAGAATTAAATTACGAAAAAATTCAATGGTCAGTTATTAAATGGATCGAAGATATCGTAATTAATAATAATAATAATAATAATAATAATAATAATAATAATAATAATAATAATAATAATAATAACAACAACAATAATATTAATATTAGAAGGGGTAATCGTAATAATATTAGAGATAGTAATAATATTAGAGAGAATCGTAACATTAGAGAGAATCATAACATTAGAGATATTCAAAAATATAATAATAAAAATAATATTAGAGATAGTAATAAACATCGTAGTAATAATAAATATCGTAGTAATAAAAGAAGAAGGATTGATATTGATGATATGAATAATTTTGATATGGATGTTGATGGTGATGGTGATGGTGATGTAGATATGATGAATATAGACTATGATGTTGATGATGATAATGATGAATGTCATTCATTAATGTTCGAAAAGAGAGAAGAAATTTTATTAATTATTATGAGTAGTTTATTTAATAAGAGTGAAGGATTTAGTGATTTAAATATTACTTATCGTCCTAATTCTTATTTCGATTCATATTTAAATCAATATTTTAATCCACAATTTGATTCATCATCATTGGTTGATTTAACATTTATCAATAATGTTTGTTCAAAATACAATCAAAATTCTCCATTACCCAAATTATCAAATTTATCAAAATTTGAATTCGTTTATTATAACAAATTTCCATTTATCGCTTCATTTCCTTCCTCCTCTTCATTTTCTTCACCTTCCATCACCACTTCCTCCATCACCAACATTTCTCCACTTTCTCACTCCCAAAAAATTTTTAACAATTTACTTACAATTGCTAATTATTCGAATAACCTTGATCATCTAAATATCAATATTTATAATGATGAAACTAAAATTTCCAATAATCATTTATTAGAATATACTCAAGCATTTTGTGAAATTATCAAAGCACAACAAAACTTGAGAGTATTAGAAATTAACGATTTTTTCTTTGAAGATGAGGGAGATGACGATAATCGCAGTAATATTAGTATTAATAGTGAATCTACCAATTCGTCATTATTATCAAATAATGAAGATGATAGAAATAATGAAAATGATGAAGGTGATGAATATGAAGATGATGGTGGCGATGAATATGACGATGATGATGATGATGATGATGACGATAATGATTCCATCATGTTTATGGATGAAATTTTTTCGTCAGCTGAAATGATAATAGAAACATTTAGAACGAGTCAAATGTCTAAAAGTTTAAGATATTTGAAAATTAAAGAATTATCTTTATCTAATTTTGAATTCTTGTTGGAAATTTTATCCATTTGTAATAATTTAGAAACATTAGAATTATGTGATTTGTTTTCTCAAAATAATAATATCAATAATATTAATTATTTTAATTATAATAATAATGTTAATAATAATATTAATATTAATAATCACAATAATGATAATATAAATAACAGTAATAATAATCATAATAATAATATTGTTGATAATTCATTATTAACTTATAATTTCTTTTATCCAACATCAAATTCGCATCCACCAATTCCACAAACTTCTTTAAAAAATTTAATTATTCATTCGACGACTTCTCTTTCCAATCATTTAAATCATCATCATCATCATCATCATCATAACGATCATCATCATCATCGTCATCATCATCATAATCGTCACAATTCACTACCCTCCATCACAAATTCACAACAACAGCAACAACATTTTACTTTATCTGCCATAACCACATTACTACAATTAACCAATCACTCTTTAACTTCATTTACCCTTCTCGTTCAAGACATACCAATTAATAGTTCTAATGAAATTTATAATACTTTAACTAATCTTTGTCCCAATTTAACCCAATTAACTTTATTTTTATCTCCTTCTTCTACCACAATTTCTTCCTCTTTTCAAAATAATTCTCCTTTACTTGTTTTATTATCATCTTTAAAAAATTTAGTTAATCTCACTATTTTAACTCAACCTACCACTACCACCACCGCCACCGCCACAACCGCCACCACAATGAATACTCACTCTATTAATACTTGTCACATGAATAATCTCTCCATGAATAATCGTAACATTAACAACAACAACAACAATAATAATAATAATAATAATAATAATTACACCAATTCACATTTATGTCAACAATTTATCACCGCATCAAATATTCAGAACCTCTCGAAATCACTTCCCAAATCATTAAAACAATTTACTTTCGATTTCTTTATGAATTTGAAAAATTTTAAATTATTCTTTGATCATTGTCAATGTGATCAATTAAACATGATCGAATTGTTAAATAAAAATATGATTCGTGATGAATNCCCTTCTCGTTCAAGACATACCAATTAATAGTTCTAATGAAATTTATAATACTTTAACTAATCTTTGTCCCAATTTAACCCAATTAACTTTATTTTTATCTCCTTCTTCTACCACAATTTCTTCCTCTTTTCAAAATAATTCTCCTTTACTTGTTTTATTATCATCTTTAAAAAATTTAGTTAATCTCACTATTTTAACTCAACCTACCACTACCACCACCGCCACCGCCACAACCGCCACCACAATGAATACTCACTCTATTAATACTTGTCACATGAATAATCTCTCCATGAATAATCGTAACATTAACAACAACAACAACAATAATAATAATAATAATAATAATAATTACACCAATTCACATTTATGTCAACAATTTATCACCGCATCAAATATTCAGAACCTCTCGAAATCACTTCCCAAATCATTAAAACAATTTACTTTCGATTTCTTTATGAATTTGAAAAATTTTAAATTATTCTTTGATCATTGTCAATGTGATCAATTAAACATGATCGAATTGTTAAATAAAAATATGATTCGTGATGAATATTTAGAAATTTTAAATAAATTTACGGAAGATCGAAAATGGATATTAGAATTAAGGTATAGAGGAGGTGGTGGTGGTGGTGGTGGACGTAATAATAGTAATAATAATAGTAATAGTTATAATAATAATAGTAACAATAGAAGTAATTATAGTGGTGGGAATTATTATAATGATTATATTAATAATAATAATAATTATAATGATAACAATATATTAAATTTTCAAAGAGGAAAAAATAGATTTTCAAAAATTGGAATAGAAAAAGTTAAAAAAAATATTCGTGTAGTAAATATTTGAAAATAAAGATTATTTTTTTTTTTTTGAGAAAATAAGAAAAGGATGTTTTAGTTAAAATTTGTCTTTTTATTTTTATTTTTTATTATGTAAATTTTTTTAGAATAATTATAAATTTTCCCTTATCTAATGTAAAGAAAAAAAAACTTCATTATGAAAAAATATGATATAAATAAATTACTATATAGATTATTATTTTCTCTTTCCTTCTCATCTCATCTTTTCTCTCCGTACAATATATATACATATATATACAGTACAGTATGTACTTAGATTTATATGAATTAGATTTTTATAAGAAATTAAATTATAAAATTAATATTTAATAATTAAATTAATATGTAGAATGTTCAATACCTTTGAATTTTAATGAAATAAGAAAAATAAAATTAAGATTTCACGTTTAACAAATTTATATACAAAAATGTATAAAAAATTATATAATTCATTTCTTAAACATGAATTGTATGAACTGTAAAGTGTCAGTGATATTTTGATAAAATTTTTTTTAAAAATATAAAATAAATGTAAAATAACTTTATTTAATGTAAAAAAAATAAAATAAAAAAAAATAGAACACAGAGATGAATTTAATTAAAATAATTTAAAAAAAAATATTAAACAAATACGAAGTTTTAATAATGAAAGAATTAATATAATAAGAAATAAATTCAATCATAAAATTGCTAATCCCATATTCTTGATCAACAAGTTGAAATAAATAAACTTACCTTAAGAATCATTTGGGACATCAGTATTATTAAGAGATAGTTGCTCAAATTCTATAATTATGTAATAAGTATTTTTTTAAATAAATACTAACCATTATTAATCTTATCATATTAAAAAAAAAAACTAATAAAGATTACCTTCAGAGATTAAAAAATCAAATTGTTTAGTTCTATATGCTAAATATAAATGTACAACATTATATTAATATGGATTAAATTGATGATTTTATTGAATTAATAATTTGAGTGATTTTTACCTTCTTGTTCTTCTATAAAGATGATGAAAAATAAAAATTAATAAATTAATTAATAAAATATAAAATAAAATAAATAAAAAAATAAAATTTAAAAATAAATTACCTTCTGTGGCATTTCTAGGTTGAGCTGAAATGTCAAATGTATATACTTTGCTTGTTTGGATTTTTTGGACACTTCTATCTTTCGTTAAACTTGATTGAGAAAAATTTGATTTTGAACTATTAGATTGAATAGTTGGTTCTTGTTTATCCATTCCATTATTATACAATGACCGAATTAATGAATTCAATTTATTATAAATTGTTATTGCATCAGGTCTATTATCGGGATTAGCATCCCAACATTGTTTCAATAAAGTTACATATTCATATGGAATATATTCATAAATTTTAGGTCTATATCCATTAATTATCGCAAGAGCAAAATCAGAATCAGAATCGAACTCATGATCACTAAAGGGAGTTTCGCCAGTCATCACTTCCCACATTATAATACCAAAACTATACACATCTGATTTTGTTGTATAATCTTTTTTACGTAAAAGTTCAGGTGCAATGTATGGGAGATTCCCATAGATACTATCTAATTGTTTGTCAACTGGCCCACTAAATCCTAAGTCACTAATATACCAAGCACTGACGTTTGCATCATATAAAAAATTTCCGGAGTGCAAATCTCTATGCGTCATATTTTGTCCATGAATTGTACATAAACTATTTGTTATATCGTAAATAATACAATATCTTTGTAATAATGTAAGTGATTGATAATTATCTTTTAAAAAATGCCTTAAATCGGTTTTATAATGATTTAAAACTAACATATAATCTTGGGTGGTTGGATCTTTGGTTAGTCCGTAACAGTTAACAAGATATGAAGAAGTTTTATCAAGTGTGAAACTTAATGTCACCTATCAATTTTTTGTAATTATGTAATTAATATTTCTGAAATATCAAACAGAATATGATAAATTCAATAATAATTAACTTACTTCATGAAACCAATTCACATTATTATCATTTGAATTATTCAATCTTTTCAAAGCGATCTTTTGTATTCCAAATCTTTCCAATATTTGTCTTTCAGAATTCCATTTAACATAGTATCCATCTTTCCAAATTGCTGTATAAATGGTAGCATTTCCTCCTTTCGTCAGATGCTTGACATCCTCAATTTGATCATATTCAATCCATTCAATTACTTTATGAGGTGCTACTGTTTTTTGCTGACATTCTTGAATTAATTTATCAATTTCATTATTTCCAGATGTCCAATTTCCAAAATTATTTTCCAAATGTTTACGAATACAAAATTCGCAATATTGGATTGCTTGATGCCAATTCTGACAATTGTTGCATTGTTGGTTTTCTACAGAATCATCACCAATTCTAGCTTCATCAAATACTTTCTTTAACTCATCAAGTAAAAATTTCTTTTCATTTTCTGTGAGAGATGAATCATTTTTAATAAAATCTTTTCGATATTTTTCTTGCTCATCAATTGTTTCATGAATATTGATGTCTAGAGTATAATATGACTTATCCCGAACACTCATTAATTTTTCATTCCATTCAATTTCTTGAGTAGTCATTTCTTATTTTATTTAAAGTTAATATAATTTAATGAATAATTAATTAATTAATTAATATAATATAATTTATTGTTTATAAATTTATTTACAAATAAAAATTTAATATAAAATTACCGTGGGTTTAATTGGAATATATGCGCTCAAAAAATTTTACTAGGCAAATTATATTAAATTAAATTCAACGAGTTATGTTAACCGTGTAAAGCGATATTATACAATTTTGTGGGAGCGGGCAATATTTTGATAGCAGGATTAAAATTTTATTCTATAGCTGAAAATAAAAAATAGAAACTTTGTGAATTGAGTATTTTTGTCGGATGACATTTATTTTTTGTTCACAAAAATACTTTTCTATTGTTCAATATATTGTCAGACAGAGCACAATGCAGAAGTCGTCGTCCCAATATTTGGCTATCAAGTGACTTCTCCCTAGATGTATTGCTACCGTTGCATTTTTTTTATATCATTTTTCCAATCCACTTCCAAATGATTATCGATGTGATGAAAGAATGCTAAATGTGTAAAAACAGAAATACATAAAATACTTCATCTATTGACTTATTGCGTAATAGTAATACTTTAATTGAAAATTGCTAAATAAGATTTTGCCTAGTGGTGACAATCACCTACGGTGATATTTAGCAATACCCTGTAATACAAATAATATTTAGATAAAGTTTTTTATTTTTAATGTATATTTTGTTTGAATAAGGAAAGTGGTGCTATGTAAAAACATTCTCTAATACAACACTCCCACACCAGTATTTTTCTAAAAATTCTAATATTAATTACGTATATAGGAGGTAGATATAGGAGGAAAAAATTTAACAAAGTCATGAGATAAATAATAAGCGCGCTAGAATCATTATTAAATAATAAATAAAAAAGACTAAAATTTTTATTTCTCTAAACAAAAAAATTTTACCTCAACAAATGGAGATTGATTAAATATTTTTTTTTTCCTTTGTCAAAAATCAACAGAATGAGATAATAAGCACGAGAATCATTATTATTATAAACAGATAATAAATAATAGGCGTAAGAATCATTATTGTAACAAGAGATAATAAAATTACACTACACCATTTAAATATTGAGCTCAAAATAAACAAGAAGAATGAGATGGGAAGGATTATTAAGTAAAATTTATTGATCCTTTTTAATTCTTCAAAAAGTTTTTTTTTTTATTTAAAAAAAAATGCCTTGTACCATTTTTTAATTAAATAAATAAATATAGAGGAAATTTTTCCTCTCGAAATTTAAATATCATTATTTTATTATTATTATTTTTTTTTGAAGATAAAAAAAAAGATTTTTGATAATAATTTAAAAAAAGATAACAATTTTAAGCACAATTTGTTATATTGACATTTCTTTTTCAAAACACCAAAAATATAAATATATTCATTTATATTACAGCATTTTATCCTCAAGAATCAAATGATGAATATGACTTAGAAAAGTTTAAAAAAATGTGCTTTCTGGTTACAAAAGCTGATGTTGAAAACAATATAATTAAGATTGTAAAGGTAAATAACAATTTTAAAAATTATAATATTCATTCTTAAGATACTTATTTATACCTACAAGTAAATATTTCCTAAATGCAACTTTATACATATATATTTATTAAATATTTCTTTTACATTCTCCCTTTCTTTCGATTTCATTCTTATAATGATGATGATAGAACAAATCTTGTATTGATGTTTAGATATTATTTCTTTGGAGAAGTAATAGTATTTTTTTTTTATTTTAATTATATTTCTAAATATTCAAATGAAGTTGTTGTAATGAAGATGAATTTTATATTGTGGATATTTTCACTTCTATATTTTTACTTTTTTGCAATTGTTCAAACGATTTTACATTTTATAATGATTTTACATATATTTTATGTGTATATTTATTATAGATAATTATTTTAATTAACTTTCGAATTTTTAAAAATATCAATCTTATTTAAGAATAAGATCATTGAGGTATTTACAAACCATTGTGAATTACATATCGAATCAAATAACATTAATGCTTCTTGCATTTGATTCTAATTAATTTAGTGTGAGATAAAAAACGAAATAAATAAATAAATAATGAGAAAGTGAAAAAAAAATAGAAAGGAAATAGAGAAAAAGATATTGAAATAATTATTAACTTATTGTTTAACTTACAGTATCTCTATCTTCTGCCAGATATTGAACATATCGACTTATAGCAATTAAGAATAGTACAGCTGTCACTTACATCAAGCATTCTATAACAAATAAATGCAAATGATAAAAATGATAAAGAGAGTTGAAAGAGAATATTAATTAATAAAAAGATATAAATAACAGACATAGACAAGTGATTTTACTGGCCGATAGGTAAAGTAGACTCAAATGAAATATAGTTTCAACAATACCAGTATTTTTCATTCGTTTATGTAAAATATCTTAATCCGATAAAGAATAATAAATAAACAAGATTAAGTAAAGATTAGGTAAATTAAAAATAATGAAAGAATTATTTTTATCTAATAAGCTAGAAACATTAGAATTATGTGATTAGTTTTTTTTTTAAAAATAATACTAACAGTTAATATTCCATCAATTCCTCAAACTTTAAAAAATTAATAATTCATCATCGAATCATTACCCTCAACATTTTACTAACTCTTCTCGTTCAAGACATATCAAATAACAGTTCTAACGATATTTATAATACACAACTAACTTTATTTTTATCTTCTCCTATACAACGATTTTTTCCTCTTTTCAAAATAATTATCCTTATTACTATCTTTAAAAAATTTAGTAATCCCATTATTTTAATTCAATCTACACCACAACAACAATATTTATTTATCAACGGATCATATGAATTAGATTTTTATAAGAATTTAAATTAAAATTAAATTATAAAATTAATATTTAATAATTAAATCAATGTGTAAAATGATCTTTACTTTTTAATTTTAATGAAATAAGAAAAATAAAATTAAGATTTCACGTTTAATAAATTTATATACAAAAAATTCATTTTTTAATATAACTTTAAGGTGTCAGTAATAAATTTTTTTAAAAATATAAAATAAATGTAAAATAACTTTATTTGATGTAAAAAAGAAAATAAATCGTTCAAATAATAATAATAAAAAATTAGTACATATAGATAAATTTAATAAAATAAATAACGAAATACATAGTTTTAATAATGGAAGAATTTGAACAAATATAATAAGAAATAAATTCAATAATGAAACTTCAAACCCTATATTCTTGGTCAGCAAGTTGAAATAAAATAATTAAATTGATGAAATGAAATCATATCAATTACCCTACCTTAAGAATCATTTGAGTCATCAACTTTATTAAGAGATAGTTACTCAAATTCTATAATTATGCAATAAGTATTTTTTAAATAAATATTAATTATTATTGATCGAATTAAAAAAAATTAATAAATAAATATTACCTTCAGAGATTACAAAATCAAATTGTTTAGTTTCATATGCTAAATATAAATATAAATGTACAACACCGTATTAATATGGATTAAATTGTAGATTTTTACTGGATTAATTTAAGTGATTTTACCTTTTTGTTCTTCTATAAATATGATGAAAAAATCAATAAATTAATTAATTAACAAAATATAAATAAAATAAATAAATAAATTTTAAAAATATACCTTCTGTTGCATTTCTAGGTTTGGCTGAAATGTCAAATGTATATACTTTACTGGTTTGAATTTTTTGGACACTTTTATCTTTTGTTAAACTTGATTGGGAAATTTTTGATTTTGAACTATTAGATTGAATAGTTGGTTCTTGTTGCTTATCCATATATAATGACTGAATTAATGATTTAAATTTATCATAAACTGTTTCTGCATCAGGTCTATTATCGGGATTAGCATCCCAACATTGTTTCATTAAAGTCGCATATTCATATGGAATATATTTGTAAATTGTAGGTCTACATCCATTAATTATTGCAAGTGCAAATTTGAAATCAGAAATGAATTCATGATCACTAAAGGGAGTTTCGCCAGTAATCACTTCCCACATTATAATACCTAAGCTGTACACATCTGATTTTGTTGTATAATCTCGTTTACATAAAAGTTCAGGTGCCATGTATGGAAGATTTCCGTAGATACTATCTAATTGTTTGTCAACTGGCCCACTTAATCCTAAATCACTAATTTTCCATTCTTGTGCAAGATATAAAAAATTTCCGGGGTGCAAATCTCTATGTGCTATGTTTTGTTCATGAATTACACATAAACTATCTGTTATATCGTAAATAATTTTATACTTTTGTAATAATGTAAGCGATTGATAATTATCTTTTAAAAAATTTCTTAAATCATTATTGCAATGATTTAAAACTAACATATAATCTTGGGTGGTTGGATCTTTGGTTAGTCCGTAAAAGTTAACAAGAACTGTGGAGGTTTTATCAAGTGTGAAACTTAATTTCACCTGATAATTTTTTTGTAATTATGTAATTAATATTTCTGAAACTAATCAGAATATAATAATAAATGTAATAATAATTTAACTTACTTCTTGAAACCAATTCGCATTATTATTATTTGAGTTATCTAATCTTTTCAGGACAATTGATTGTCTTCCAAATCTTTCCAATATTTGTCTTTCAGAATTCCATTTAAAATAGCCTCCATCTTTCCAAGCCGCTGCATAAATGGTAGCACATCCTCCTTCCGCCAGATATTTGACATTCTCAAATTGATCATATTCAACCCATTCAATTACGGTATCCGGTGCTGTAGTTCCTTGCTGACATTCTTGAATTAATTTATCAATTTCATCATTTCCAGATGTCCAATTTCTAAAATTATTTTCTAAATGTTTACGAATACAAAATTCACAATATTGGATTGCTTGATGCCAATTCTGACAATTGTTGCATTGTTGTTTTTCTACCGAATCATTACCGATTCTAATTTTATCATATAATCTCTTTAATTCATTAAGTACAAAATTCTTTTCATTTTCTGTAAGAGATGAATCACTTTCAAAAATATTTTTTTGAAATTCTTCTTGCTCAGTAATTGTTTTCTGAATATTGTAATCTAGAGAAAAGTATGCTTTATTCCAAATATTTTGTAATTTTTCATTCCATTCAATTTTTTGAATAGTCATTTCTTATTTTATTTAAGGTTATGAATAAATAATTAATTAATATAATTTATTGTTTATAAAAATAAAAATATATAAAATTACTTATATGCGCGCAAAAAAATTTACTAGGCAAATGAAATTCGATGAGTTACGTTAACCATACGATTTTGTGGGGCGCAGAAGAGATAAGGTAATTATTCACGGAATAAAAAAAAACTAATTTTTTACGTTTGGATGAATTAATTCGTTTAGTTGTAGTTTATATAGTAGTCAGTCAGTTGAGTCTGTACGTGTGTATAAAAAAAATAAAGTTGTTTGTGATATATATTATGTTTATGCAGATGATAGAGCTAATTAATTTATGTAATAAAGATTTAAATTTGCACCACATTATTGTTGTTTCGGCTGTAGGAATAATTTACGTACAGCAGCAAAGAGCATGATTTCAAGAATAAACAAATAGAGATGTCATATTTGAGTACAAATAAAAAAAATGACATGTGAATTAACGATCTTAATATTATTAAAATGCAATATTTTCACTCTCGGGGTGAATTATATTATTCCAAATGTAAGAAAAATTGAAAGAATTGAATAGGTAATAGGATTTATAATACTTCAACCAACCTTAACTCAATTGACTTTATTTTTTATCGCCTTCCTCTACCACGATTTCTTTCCCTTTTCAAAATAATTATTCTTCTTTACTTGTTTTATTATTCTTAGTAATCTCAAGCTGTACCACAACCACAATGATGCTTGTCATAAATAATCGTAACATTAAAAAAAATATTATTAATAATTATTATTACACCAGATATTCACACTTCCCAAATCAATTTATCTTTGGTTTCTTTATGAATTAAATTATTTTTTTGAACATTTTCAATGGGATCGATCGAAAGGTTAAATGAAAATATTACTCGTGATTAATATTTAGAAATTTTCGGAAGATTGAAAACGGATATTAGAATTAAGGGTAGTGTCGCGGTCTGCGCAGAATAATATGAAAAGTTACGCAAATCAGTCTCAATAAACTCAAGATAATCTCACGACAATTCAATGTTTAACTAGCGCACTTCTCTTGTGCACAATTTCACGAAGCAGGCAATCAGTCGATCTAAACCTGCTTACTAACACTCTCAAACAATGCAATTTCGTGTAATATCTGAAGGTTCGATGAGCAAGTGGAGTAAAAGTACCTTTATTACTGCTTGCACACTACCAAAATTGATAGACCTTTTTAGAGTAGCTTTTCAGAGAAATGAAAGTAGTTTATTAAAAGTATTTATAAAGATTTGTTACAAAAGTATAACAATAGAGATATATTACTGCTTTGGCGTATCTTATCCCTATTGCTATGCAAAAGTTTATTTTATTACAAGATAATTTTAGAATTATTAGGTCACTATAGGATCATTTATTATTAGAATTAACTATTGCGAAGAAATTATTTATTATTTTTATTATTAATCAAAAATCAGAAAAAAGTCTATTACAAAAATAAAAGAATATTTTAGAACTATTTCAATTATTATTAAGATTGTAAGAAAAAGATTATAGTTTTGAGTATAAAAATTGAATAAAAATGTTTTGCCCAGAAGGAATCTCTTGTTCTTTTCTCCAACCGCAGCTTCTTTTATAAATTTTCTATTGTTTACCTTCATCTTCCATCATCCATAAACACGTTCTTGTGTTAGGCGAAAAATAAAATCTCATCCAAGATGAAGGATGATGCACAAGGATATTTCATCCAAATAGTGACACATATTATCCTTTCTCATCCCCCGTGACATTGGTTACCTTCGTGTTGCCTCAGTAGATTATTATTCTTTATTTTCTCTTCAACTCTTTTTTCTCCATACAAAATATATATATATATGCACTTAATTTTATAGTTTAAATTCTTAATTCTAAGATTTAATAATTAAATGAAATAAGAAAAAAAATAAAATTAAGATTTCACTTATTATGTTCACTTTTCGCAATTANAATTTTCGGAAGATTGAAAACGGATATTAGAATTAAGGGTAGTGTCGCGGTCTGCGCAGAATAATATGAAAAGTTACGCAAATCAGTCTCAATAAACTCAAGATAATCTCACGACAATTCAATGTTTAACTAGCGCACTTCTCTTGTGCACAATTTCACGAAGCAGGCAATCAGTCGATCTAAACCTGCTTACTAACACTCTCAAACAATGCAATTTCGTGTAATATCTGAAGGTTCGATGAGCAAGTGGAGTAAAAGTACCTTTATTACTGCTTGCACACTACCAAAATTGATAGACCTTTTTAGAGTAGCTTTTCAGAGAAATGAAAGTAGTTTATTAAAAGTATTTATAAAGATTTGTTACAAAAGTATAACAATAGAGATATATTACTGCTTTGGCGTATCTTATCCCTATTGCTATGCAAAAGTTTATTTTATTACAAGATAATTTTAGAATTATTAGGTCACTATAGGATCATTTATTATTAGAATTAACTATTGCGAAGAAATTATTTATTATTTTTATTATTAATCAAAAATCAGAAAAAAGTCTATTACAAAAATAAAAGAATATTTTAGAACTATTTCAATTATTATTAAGATTGTAAGAAAAAGATTATAGTTTTGAGTATAAAAATTGAATAAAAATGTTTTGCCCAGAAGGAATCTCTTGTTCTTTTCTCCAACCGCAGCTTCTTTTATAAATTTTCTATTGTTTACCTTCATCTTCCATCATCCATAAACACGTTCTTGTGTTAGGCGAAAAATAAAATCTCATCCAAGATGAAGGATGATGCACAAGGATATTTCATCCAAATAGTGACACATATTATCCTTTCTCATCCCCCGTGACATTGGTTACCTTCGTGTTGCCTCAGTAGATTATTATTCTTTATTTTCTCTTCAACTCTTTTTTCTCCATACAAAATATATATATATATGCACTTAATTTTATAGTTTAAATTCTTAATTCTAAGATTTAATAATTAAATGAAATAAGAAAAAAAATAAAATTAAGATTTCACTTATTATGTTCACTTTTCGCAATTAACGTTTAACGAATTTATTTAGAATTTAGAATTTATCATAATTTTTTTTATTCTTTCTACATATCAACTTTATTACTTCCCATCTATATTAATGAGTTGAAATTATAAATAAGCAAACTAAAGAAAATTTTATAATTCATTGCTTAAATATAACTGTAAGGTGTCAGTAATATTTCGATAAAGATATTTTATTTGATGTAAAAATAAAAATCAATCGTTCGAATAATAATAATAAAAAATATAGTACATTTAGATAAATTTAATTAAATAATAATTTGATAATAAAAAAAAAAAGTAAAATATCAAAAAACGAAATACAAAGTTTTAATAATGAAAGAATTAGAACAAATATAATAAGAAATAAGTTTAGTCATGAAATTTGAAGGACTGGCAACCCCATACTCTTGATCAACTAGAGATAATATATCCATTAATTATTGCAAGAGCAAATGATGTTCACTAAAGGGAGTTTCGCCAGTAATCACTTCCCACATAATAGCTATACACATCTGATTTTGTTGTATAATCTTTTTTACATAAAAGTTCGGGTGCCATGTGCAATGAATTGCTTTGCCCACGCAGATCGACAATTATTATTTTGTTAGCCGTCATTTTTTCCGTTTCTGCATGGAACAATAGGTTATATCCGGTTATATCCTGAAAATTTCATGCGAATGCGCTGGCCATGTATGGGAGATTCCCATAGATACTATCTAATTGTTCCTAAATCACTAATTTTCCATTCTTGTGCAAGATATAAAAAATTTCCGGGTACAAATCTCTATTATATTTTGTTCATGAATTACACCTAAACTATATAATACATCGTAAATAATATCATACTTTTGTAATAATCTTAAATCATTATCATAATAATTTAAAACTAACATATAATCTTGGGTATTGGGATCTTTAGTTCGTCCATAACATGTAACAAGAAATCTGGAAGTTTTATCAAGCGTTAAACTTAATATCACATTTATAAAAACCTTTTCATGTGTTTCTGAAAATAAAGGACCTTGATTTTCAGTCCTTATTTCCAATGGTTTAGGTACACAGGTAAAATTCCCCAAGGCGATTCATAACAAGACGGCTATCATATTCAAGTTTTTTCTGGAAGAGGTTCCGCAGATTTTATTTTAGGAAGAAAAGAATATTCACCATGAGACCTGCCCCAATGTTGAAAATGTATTACAATTGATTGTCGAGGATCCTTTTTAGAACGGAACTTCATTTTAAATTTTTTGTTAGAAGCAAAGTTTGAAGAATATCCTTTAAGCAGGTCCCTCATAGCCTCATTTCTTATAGGATAAGGTGTTTCTATAACCCATTTAAGTTTTGTATCATTTTTGAAATTTTCAACATTGATACATCGTGCTCGTAAATCCGTTTGACTAGTGGTGCGATCCGCGGATAAATTTATCCGTCACGGATGTTGATAAAATTTGCGCAGATCGATGCATAACAATGAAGCAAAGGTATCGTTTTTGAGACACCTGTGGTTATTTTTTTTGATATATCAAAAATTTCTGAAAAAAATGGTTATTTTTTTGATATGCCTATAATTGTTTATTTAAAGATGCATCAAAAAAATAACTATTTGGTCACATGAAATTTTGATATATCAAAAAAATAACCGTAGGTATATCAAAAACCATACTTTTGCAANGAGACCTGCCCCAATGTTGAAAATGTATTACAATTGATTGTCGAGGATCCTTTTTAGAACGGAACTTCATTTTAAATTTTTTGTTAGAAGCAAAGTTTGAAGAATATCCTTTAAGCAGGTCCCTCATAGCCTCATTTCTTATAGGATAAGGTGTTTCTATAACCCATTTAAGTTTTGTATCATTTTTGAAATTTTCAACATTGATACATCGTGCTCGTAAATCCGTTTGACTAGTGGTGCGATCCGCGGATAAATTTATCCGTCACGGATGTTGATAAAATTTGCGCAGATCGATGCATAACAATGAAGCAAAGGTATCGTTTTTGAGACACCTGTGGTTATTTTTTTTGATATATCAAAAATTTCTGAAAAAAATGGTTATTTTTTTGATATGCCTATAATTGTTTATTTAAAGATGCATCAAAAAAATAACTATTTGGTCACATGAAATTTTGATATATCAAAAAAATAACCGTAGGTATATCAAAAACCATACTTTTGCAACAATGAAATGTGATTGACATGTTGGCGAATGACCTTTAAAGAATATAATCACATGTTTAAGTTTCTACTTTTGTAATACATATTATGTAATACACCCTGTATTTTAGCCTACACGCATATCCGTTTTTATCCGTAAAATACATAATAATTTTATCCGCGGATCCCGCCTCTACGTTTGACACCCTCTTTTTCAATTGCAATAAGGCATTGATTTACGTCCATCGCACTGTTCCCATCCATTTTCTGAGTTTTAGTTGCTCATTCTGAGTAGGATAAAGGTGGATGCGTTGTACTTTGCCTGCTGTAGGTTTCTTCTCTTCTTTTTTGGAGCTTTTTAAACTTTTGGATGGTGTGTTTTCTCCTTCTGACAGCTGAACATAGTCCGTTATGTTACGCCATAAACATTGTGATGATTGCAAGTTCTCCGGTTTCGCTATTGCTGAATTGAGAACCATGATTTATGTCCTCTTTTTTTCAAGGATTCACTCCATGAGTTTGAATCCAAAGCAGCACAAGTGGTCTTTTCGACTCCTCATGTGTGTATTCGTTCCAGAAGGGCAAAAAACCACTTGTGTTTTCAGTTGATATCACTGGCATAGCAGATCTTGGCCTTTTTCGTATGTCCGAAGGAGTCATTTAACTGTCTCTTGAATCTTTAAAAGAATTTGTTTTTTTTTGTTTAAGAATATAATAAATGTTTTAAAAATATAAATTAAAATTAAAATTTATTATTGAAAAAAAAATGAGTTATTAGTATTTGTTTAAGAATGTGAGATAGTAATAAAGTATTTGCTAAACTTATTTTCCCTTGTATTTATAAAAAAATAAGCAAACGCAGAGGTGCAGTATTAGTTTCGCGATAATATTAATTGAAAATCGAATCATTTTATAAATCTTTATTGTTAAAATTAAGGAGGTATTTTTTCAAAAAAAAATTCTTCCCGTTGCAAAACCCATAAACTAAATGTTTTACTTAAAAGGGGAGAAGGTAAATATATTGTTTTTTTTTGTTTTTTAAAACAAATAAATAATATACACCTTAAATATTCCGCGTTTGCCTTTATAGTATTTCAAACAATAATACTATGTTGTTCGTTACACTTAAAATTCTACTAATATGGTGTATTTAACAAACATTTAATGAGAATGCCTAACTTTTTTCGGACAGCGGCGATTAACAATACTTTTATTAAAACAATGAACATTAATTATAAAATTTTAAAAAATGCAACTATTTTTTTTTTATTTATTTCGCAAAGTTTTTACATTTATCGGGAATAAATATCCGATATGTTTTTGTAATTATTCTTTATAAATAAAATATATTCGATGATAATATTATTCAATAAAAAGGTCATTTAATAAATTTAAATTTATATAATTTAATAAACAATTTCACTATACTTGACTTGGACTTGGACTTGACTTGAATTGAATCGAATCGGATTTTAGGTCGAAATAGAAGATTATTGTAATTATTTGGTCGAAATATTGATACAATAATACCAAATAATACCACATGTTTGCTTCGATGAGTTACGAATTGATCATGAAAACTTTTTTCGATTCGCAATTCATTAATTTATTGCAAGAGGTATTTTGATTTTATCATCATTTATTATTATCATTAATTATTAAATATTATTATTATTATTAAAAATGTCTAACGTTTTATTCTTTATAGGAAGCTACCATAATACAAAATAATGTTAAAATATGGGTAAACATTTATCTGTTTGTTAAAGAATTGAATCGTGAATATCAAGTACCTCCAATAGAGGTAATTTAATTTAATTTATTAATTTAATTTGATTTATTTTATTTTCTTGTAGCTTTTCGATTCTAACTTGAGTTCTTCAGTAGGTTTACCGGTTTGGATATAATAATTTTTATTATTTATGCAATAATCTATTATAATTAATAAATTATTATTTATAAATCATTATTATTTGACTTATTTGACTACTGATAGGTGCAGAATAAATATGATGAAATGGTCTGAATTGTGGTATGTAATCTTAAAATAATTAATAACAATTATTTGATTATTATTCCATCCCACATTCCATTTATTTATATTTATTAATCTGCGCATTCACATGTGAATTAAAATATAATAAATAGGCCTCACTACGTGAATCATTTGATATAATATATGTACAAACTTTGAAAAGATCGGGTATATATGTGCTACATGGGTACCCGCCAAATCTTTGATGGCATCTCCAAAATATTTTAGTTGTGTAAGCGTACATATTTATTTACCATTAAATTGTCATCTTTATTTTTAATTTAATCAAAACATTATTATTATTTTTCTTTATTTTCATTTTCACTCTTGGTGGTGTTGAATGATTTCATATTATTATTCTAGAAGAGAACAAGTGAAAGAATTGAATGGGGGATGTAAAATAAACAAAAAAAAATGAAATGAAATCCAACAAGAAAGAAAAATGCAAATAAAAAAGTAATTAAACAAAAAGGAAATGAGTTGATTTAAGAAAAATAAATTTTTTTTTTATAGTACTAACTCTTTTAGATTCTGAGTTAATATAATATCTAATTAAAAAGAAGAATAATAATAATAATTAAAAATAATTAATGAGATAATTAATATAATAAAATAATTAATAATTAATAATTAATATAATAAAATAAATAATAAATAATAATTAATTTATAATTATTTACCTGTAACGCTACCCATTATATGCCTTAATAGATTTGTATCAGTAGCATCTGTAAAATGTGAATATACTTCTTTATTCTCACTGCGATTAAGTCTTTGAAATCTTTTTTTGAAATATTGTGATGATTGTTTAAAATTTCCATTTGATCCTATAAATATATTTATTATATTATAAATTTTCGGATATGTTTGTTATATATAAAAATTTATTAATTTATTTTTATTTTCTTCTTACCGGAATAATCGGGAAAATATTTTCGTATAGGCGATACTTTAATCCTTTCCCGAAAAATATCAATCTTATTTAAGAATAAGATCATTGAGGTATTTACAAACCATTGTGAATTACATATCGAATCAAATAACATTAATGCTTCTTGCATTTGATTCTAATTAATTTAGTGAGAGAGAAAGAGAGAGAGAGAATAAGGAAATAAATAATTTAATAACAAGAAAGTGAAAAAGAAATAGATATTGAAATAATTATATAAATTATTATTTAAACTTACAGCATCTCTATCTTCCACCAGACATTGATCATATCCACTTATGGCAACTAAGAATAATACAGCTGTCACATCTTCAAAACAGTGAATCCATTTTTTACGTTCTGATCTTTGACCACCTACATCAAACATTCTATTAACAAATAAATGCAAAAAAATGAAAATAAAAATGATAATTATTTAATAAATGAAAAGATATATAATATAATAAATAACAGATATATATAATATATATAAATACAAAGAGATTTTACTAACCGATAAGTATGTAGACCCAAATGAAATATAGTTTCAACAATACCAGTGGTTTTCATTCGTGTATGTAAAATATCTTGATCTGATGGAACATAATTTTGTGAAAATATTCTATCTAACGATGAAAAGAAACTAAAAAAAGAGATAAAAAAAAAATAAAATATCGATTAATTAAATAAAAATGATGATTAAACGTGTTCATTAAAAGAGTAAATTGTATGCGTCACGTGATGACTTACTAAATCATGTTATCATGTAGGGCGTATTGATGACCACGCTCATAACATTGTTGGACTCCATTATCTGCCCATAATCTTTTCAATGGTTCCAAATATAAAATTGGAAATGGTTGTCCTTTAAAGATATTCGGTGAATCATTAAACAATTGAACATATTGCTATTAATTATTATTAAGATAAGATAAAGATTATAAATAAATAAATAAATAAATAAATTAATTAATTAATTAAAATAATTTAAAAATAAAGATAAAGATAATCTAAAATATTGTCGTTAATAAAAGATTATTTACCATATTATTACTATCATCCAACGGTATTTTAAAATAATCCATTGCTTCAAGTACTAATCTCATTGATTGCATAATATTTGAAAGTACAATTGATCGATAGGTTTCTCTATCATTTGAATTGAATCCTGAGGCGTGTATCAATCTCATTTGTTTTAGAATTGTACTTTTGCCTGATTCTCCTGCACCTAAAAAAAAATATATTTATTTATTGTCATTTATTTTATTTAATTTTATTTATTAATTATTGTTATTTATTAATTATGGAAGAATTTAAAAAAAAAGAATATGAATAAACTAACCTAATAATAATAATTTAACTTCATTTTTCATTTTCTTCTCGTCTTCTTTAATTTCTCGATTGATTCGTCTACTGACCGGATCATTCGATATACAATTTCCCATCTTTATTTATTTTTTGGGTTTGTGATTTATTAAAATTCTTACTTTTTCGAGATAAATATATAACAAAAGTATGTATATGATAATGAAATATTTGAAAATTGAAATAAATGTATATGTGAAAGATATGAAATATTTTGAAAATACAATATTGATGATGATGAAATATACGTGTGTGAAGAAAATTATGAAAAAATACAATATGAATTTTGATAATTTGAGAAATAATAATTTATCCTTGACAAAAAAAAAATGTATATATATAAAGATATATATGCGCACGTATGAGGTAATGTGTATGCTATTTACAATAGTGAAGTGATTGATAAAAAATTAATAAATATTAAAAAGGGAAATATTAAAAAGAATGAGAGAGAGTAGATAACGATATAAATGAAAAAAAGAAATAATGTGGATATATATATAGTGGAGAGAATATATGGAGAAAGAGAAAAAATCGTTAATATATCATTGTTCTTTAATAAAATTCTCTTACGTTTTAATTAAATTTTTATTGTTATAGTGAATGAACAAAGAAGATAAAAAAAATAATAAAGAGATGGTTACCAATTAATCAATTTGCAGATGCTGGTGATGATTATTATTCAAAAAAATATACCTAATATGAATATAATTATAAAATTGATATACATATATGTCGACAATGAATATAAAAGTGAATGAATGAATGAATAAATGAATGAATGATGAAAGAGAGAATTAAATTTTAATTTGAAATGATAAATTTAAAAATAGAATTAATCCAAGCGAAAGATGAAAATGAAATGAATAGAAATGGATATAAAAAATTTGATAGAAACTGTATAGAAAAATCGATAGGAATTGTATAGAAAAATATAGAAAGAATTGGAAAAAAAAGAAAAAGAGAAAGGGAAAGGGAAAGGGAAAGGGAAAGGGAAAGGGAAAGGGGAAAGGGGAAAGGGGAAGGGGGAAGGGAAAAGGGAAAAGGAGGGGAGAAAAAATAAATAAATAATAGTAAGCTTACCTGAATTTTTTATGAATAATAATATGAGTATTTTAATGAACGTAAAATAAATACAAGTATTTTGAAAACGAGTATTTTGGATGATTTTTTTAAAACAAGTATTTTACAAAAGAAAGAATTAAGAGAAAATTGATGAAATCTAGAGAAAGAGCAATCAAGTTTATTTATTAAAAAAAAAAAAAAATATTTTGTTAATATTTATATATGTATATCCTAGAGAGTTTTAAAAAAAAAAATCTTACTTAATCAGGGGAAACCAATTTTTTTTTTACGTTCGGTGATCAAGGATGAATAATTAATCCGTTTTTATAGTTAGATAAGTTAGTCAGTTGAGTCTGTGCGTGTGTATTAAAAAAAATGAAGTTTTTTTGATATATATATTATGTGATGTACATTAGTTTACGTAATAGAGGTTCAACTTTATATATATTTTCCATATGTAGGATTTCTTATACGGACGTAAGATTAGATTTTTATTATTGTTGTTTCGGTTGTTTCGGGAATAATGTTTGTTTCGGAAATGTATATATATATATATATGTGTGCAGCCAAGGACATGCTGTTTCAAGAATAAACAAATAGAAATGTCATATGTCGAGTTTTATGTATTTAAAAAAAAAAAAAAAAAAAAAGATATTTGAAAGGGAGGATAAATTAATAATCAGTAATCTATTCTGGGATTTTTAATTCGTTTCGATTCTTTAAATTTACAAAATGATTTTTAATGATTTTAATGCATAATAAAAATGTACAATTCTGTACAATAGTAAATTATCATTATGATTATTATTATATGATTGTATGATTATTATTATTATTATTATGATATGATTATTATGATATGATTATTATGATGTGATTATTATGATATGATTGTATGATTATTATCATTATTATCTATAATTATTATTTATATTTATCAATGATTATTATTTATATTTATCAATGATTATTATTTATATTTATCAATGATTATTATTTATATTTATCAATGATTATTATTACAACGTTCAGTTAATAAATATAAATTAAATGCAGGCATTAAAATTAATACTAATACAAAAAGAGTAACCTATACAAGGATCATTAAAAACATATGTTTAGTAACTCGTGATACCAATCTAATCTATTATTGCAATTTACCAATTTACCAAGATTATATCCTCTATTAATTAATTACAAAAGTTTATTCAATCGTGTGACTAAAATTACAACTAGTTTATCGTATGACTAAAATTAAAATTAAAATGGCTAGTTTATTTTAGGTTAAACTCAATTCAATAGTTTTTTTTTTTTTTTCGTAAAATTTAAGATTGTTTAAAGGTTAATTAAGGATTGGTTAAAGATTGGTTAAAGATTGATTAAAGATGATGAAAAAAAAAATGGAATAAGATGATGCTATAGTCATGATTGAGGATTTAGGATTATCACCGCATTTTTTTTTTTCATTATTTTTTTCTATGCACCACACAAAACGCACCGCAATCTTATTTGGCCGTGTGAAAATTTTAATTACATGATTTTTTGATTTAATGCATTTTTTTATGTATATGATGATTTAAATGCAATTATATATATATATGATTTAAATGCAATTTTTTATGTATATATATGATTTAAATGCAATTTTTTATGGATTAAAAAATGAATAAATTTTATGGAAACAAAGATAAACATATAAATAAAATAATAATAATAATAATAATAATAATAATAATAATAAAAATACTGTCTTTGTATTTTTGTTTTCATTTTTAATTTTTAATTTTTTTTTGTTTTTTTTTTATTAAAAGAACATAATATCGAATATTCTAATCTAAAAGTTTTCATAAATATAATAAAATATAATATTATTATTTACATCTGATCAGATCATCACATCATAGGAAGTCAAAGTCATTTGATCAATTTTTTCTTAAAATGATTCCGATTAGTAACTGATGAAGTAATTGTTATAAATAAATAATAATATAATAATATACATATTATATATATATATAGAGTGAAACAATTTAAAATATTTAATATGCTATGCTTAGCGTTTCGTTTCAGATAAATCATAAATATTTCTATTTTTATTAATTATTTCTATTATTTCTATTTTTATTTTTATTTCATTATTTCTATTTTTATTTGTTTTTTGTTTTGTTTTTTCGTTGTTGGTGATGGATGTAAATGATTAAATACAAGAAATACAAGAAATACAAGAAATGCAATAATGCGAAAAATTACGATATAAGAATGCAAGAAGAAATCCACAAATGGAAGAAATCCAAGAATGCAGGAATTCAAGAATGGAATTAATGCAAGAATGGAAGAATGTAAGAAATTTAATTCAAAATAAGCGTTGTCTCCGAAATAAGAAATCGACGTGTATTCTAAAATAAATATTGAGTTCCTTATTTTTTTTTTTCAAAATTACTTTTCAATTGATAATTAATTACATATTTTAAAATTTGTTAAACGATAAAAATATTATTATTTATCATTATTTTTATTATTATTTTTCATTTAAAATATAACAGGCATAATTGTACACGACAAAGCCAAAAAAAAAAAAAAAAAAAAAAAANTGCTTAGCGTTTCGTTTCAGATAAATCATAAATATTTCTATTTTTATTAATTATTTCTATTATTTCTATTTTTATTTTTATTTCATTATTTCTATTTTTATTTGTTTTTTGTTTTGTTTTTTCGTTGTTGGTGATGGATGTAAATGATTAAATACAAGAAATACAAGAAATACAAGAAATGCAATAATGCGAAAAATTACGATATAAGAATGCAAGAAGAAATCCACAAATGGAAGAAATCCAAGAATGCAGGAATTCAAGAATGGAATTAATGCAAGAATGGAAGAATGTAAGAAATTTAATTCAAAATAAGCGTTGTCTCCGAAATAAGAAATCGACGTGTATTCTAAAATAAATATTGAGTTCCTTATTTTTTTTTTTCAAAATTACTTTTCAATTGATAATTAATTACATATTTTAAAATTTGTTAAACGATAAAAATATTATTATTTATCATTATTTTTATTATTATTTTTCATTTAAAATATAACAGGCATAATTGTACACGACAAAGCCAAAAAAAAAAAAAAAAGAATAAAGGATAATTTCGTTTTATAACTAGTAAATATAGCATAATGAGAAAATTGAAAACTTGAATTTTTAATCCAACATTTATTTTTCTTGTTCCGAAAAATCCATTAACGGTTCATCATATTATTTATATACATTATGCTTGGCATATAATACTTGACTAATCTCAACATATTTTTATAATTGGATTCTTCTTGTTAATAATAATTTCAGTAGTCTGTGTTGTCGTTGGACAATGCTTGGACAAAAATTACTTACTTACTTTAAACGTAAAATTTTATTATAAAAATCCATTTTGAGTCATTAATTAAAGTTGGTTTTTTGCATATATTTATAAGCTAGTTAAGAGTACGGACGCGGACGTGGGTAAAATTTAAAACACCGGATATAGTTGCCATTTCTTTGTAACACGAAATATTTTTTCTAGCAAAACATTCCAAGCCAAGCAAAACATAAATAAAATTTTCAAAAGGGTTTAGTGAAGAAACGTAAAGGGCTTCTCGGAGAGAGCGGGCAATAACAACGGCAACATTTTAAGTAAAGCACAAAGACGATGATGTCACAGAGAATAATAAATGTTACCCAAAACACATGTTGGGTGACCCCTGACAAACCCTAATCCTAACCCATGAAATTTACATAAAAATATCATGGTTGATACTGGGGATTGATACGATTGATACGATTGATACTGGGGGAAGATTATCTCACGTGCAATTTTCATGTGAAAAATGATAAGGGTGTAGGATATTTAATAAAAATCAACATACGAAAGGTGTGACATGCGTGATAAATAAACCTGCCCCTGATAAACCCTAACCTAACCCCTGCGATACAGTACACCCAATTTCCCCCAATTAAAATCATTTATATCATATGAGGTGTGATGGCTATAAAGTTTGCAAAAAAATATTTATACATTGTAGATATTGTAGATGAGGTAATGAAAAGTGTGTATCCTCTTAAAATTAACCATAAACGTTATAAAATGTTATAGCTTTTTTTAAAAAAATTTACATATAATATAATACATTTGAAATGAAAAAAAAATTTTGGTGAATAATTTTTTTTTTTAAAGAATAAAATGAAAATCTCCCCCCCCCAAACAATTTAAAATCAGAAAAAATTTTTGCTAGTGAAGAAATAAAATGAATTTCCCTTTAAATGATTTTTTTGGAAAAAGATAAAATAAATAGTGTAATGTTTGTGAGTAAAAAATAAAAATAAAAATAAATTAATTAAACTTTAATTATTATTCAGTAGCTTATTATTATAACACCAAAACTAGTGTCTGAGCTAAGCCAAGCTGGACCGGACCGATGGGTCCGAACCGGGTTGACTTGAGAGTTTTAAGTCGTCGGTTTAGCTAGACTTGGCTTCCAAGCCAATGGGGTTAATGGAGTTGATGGAAAGTTGATAGAGTCGATAGTAATGACCCCATCAGTTTGACTTTTAATTCAAGTCAATACGGTCCGGCTTGACTTTGACTTCAAGTCGGACCAAGACGGACCGTTAACAACACTAACCAGAACATCGTCATCATCGTCGTCGTCATCATCATCACCACCATCATCATCATCACCATCATCATCATCATCACCATCATCATCATACGACTTTACGTAAAGAATCAAATTTAATTCCTGGATCTACGTAACCTCCATTTTCATTACATTTTTTATACCACTCTTGAGCTTTTTCAGAATTTTTTTCTGTTCCAGTCCCTTCATAATAAAAATCCGCTAACCAATATTGAGCTGGTACATAACCAGATTTTGCGGCTTTTTTAATAAACTTAAATGCTTCAGAAGTATCTTTATCTATACCATGTCCATTATTATACATTAGTCCTAACATATGATTCGCTATTCCCGTTAATCCTGCCTTCGATCCTTCTTTATTATTAACATTATCATCAGCAGCAGCAGCAAGTTCAAAATATTTAAGTGCTTCGTGATAATCATTTTCTACACCAAAATCATTATAATAACAATTTCCTACTTTATAATGTCCTATCGTATCACCTTTTTTACTGGCTTTCTTAAACCATCTAAATGCTTCTTTACTATTTCTAGTAATTCCATAACCATTTTCATAAAATAATCCAATGAATAATTCCCTTCGAGGGAAATCTTTATTATCTTTAAGGTAATTAAGCATGCTTTCTAATCTTTCCGATGAATGATTATTAATCCATTTCGAATATTTTTTTTCGGATCTGTTTGAACCAAATCTAATATTATCTTCATATAATTTAATCATTTCTTTTAATTTTGATGCAATGTTATTATTATTTAAAGAAGAGGGGGAAGGAGGAAGAGGAGGAAGGGGAGAAGATGAAGTTTCACCAGTCATTTTATAATAATAATAATAATCATTATTATTATTATTATTATTATCATCACCTTCTTCTCCTTCTGGTGCTGAAAAATATGGTTCAGAAATATCAGAATTTTCTAAATGTTCACGATCCACATGTAAAAATGAAGTATATTCATCAGTTACAGGGAATGATATACTATCGTGTAAATGTAATTGACTATTACTATTGGAATGACTTTCAGTATAAGATTTATATGGTTTTTCATCATCATCAGAAACTAAAGATTCTTCAATGTTTGGAATTTCTTGTGATGGAGATGGAATTGTTTCTCCTAAAATTCTAACTATTTCTTCAATATCTGGACGTTCATCAGGATTATTATCTTTACATCTTTCATATAAATCAATAAAATTTCGAGGTATTCCGGGAGCGGGATTAAGAGCTAAGTAAGGAAGAGGAATTTGACAAGTTGAAATTTCCCAAAAGAGAATTCCCAAACTGTAAATATCCGATTTTTTGGTCCTTTTATATCTTGGATTATTATAACATTGAGGATCAATGTATCCATACATTCCACGATGGTTTGATGTTGATACTGATTCATCTAGTCTTTTGGAAAGACCGAGATCCGCGATCATCATTCTACCATTGTCAATTAAAATATTCTTTGAATGCTATAAAGAATAGGTAAACGAAGAATTATTATCATACTTCATTATTTAATACTATAACATATCACAAAATATACATAAAAATATGAATATGAATATGAAAAAAAAAAAAAAAATCCTCACTAAATCTTTATNTGGACGTTCATCAGGATTATTATCTTTACATCTTTCATATAAATCAATAAAATTTCGAGGTATTCCGGGAGCGGGATTAAGAGCTAAGTAAGGAAGAGGAATTTGACAAGTTGAAATTTCCCAAAAGAGAATTCCCAAACTGTAAATATCCGATTTTTTGGTCCTTTTATATCTTGGATTATTATAACATTGAGGATCAATGTATCCATACATTCCACGATGGTTTGATGTTGATACTGATTCATCTAGTCTTTTGGAAAGACCGAGATCCGCGATCATCATTCTACCATTGTCAATTAAAATATTCTTTGAATGCTATAAAGAATAGGTAAACGAAGAATTATTATCATACTTCATTATTTAATACTATAACATATCACAAAATATACATAAAAATATGAATATGAATATGAAAAAAAAAAAAAAGATCCTCACTAAATCTTTATGTATGATTTCTTCGGAGTGTAAACAACGTAATCCTTTAGCGATTTCAAAGCACATTCGATGTTTATCCCCCCATTTAAGAGTTTTTTTTTTTTTTCTTAAGTATTCACGTAAATTGCCATTATTTGCATATTTCAAAATCATTATATAATTTGACTTTTGAGGATCTAAAGAAATAAGAAGAATAATAATAATAAATATAAATATAAATATATATTATAATACGATATACAATATAAAATAGATTATAAATTAATCAAAAATGAAGAATAAGAAATCACGACAAATAATATAGAATGTAGAATAAATCACGACAGATAATATAGAATGTAGAATAATACCTCTCGTTATTCCAAAGAATTTATTAACATTTGGGTGATAAGACACATTTCGAAGCAAAAAGAGCTAAATTTTTTTTTTTTTTTAAGAAAAAAAAAAAAAAATTTTAATTTTTTTTGTTCTTTGATTTTTTTTTATATATATTATTATATAAAAATTTACTCGCTTTTTTTTTTTTTAAGAAAAAAAAAGCGAGTAAATTTTTATATAATAATATATATAAAAAAAAATCAAAGAACAAAAAAAAATTAAAATTTTTTTTTTTTACTTCATTTGTAAATTCTTTTAAAGTTGCTTGATTAAGTTCATTGGTATTCAATTGTTTTAAAGCGACTTCTTGATCCCCTCTTTTCCATTCTGCAGAATGCACAGTACCGAAACCACCTCTTCCAATTTCTTTAATATTATGAAATTCACTATAATCAAAAGATAAAATGTAACCGTCTTCTATAGCTTTTTCTAACCATTTCACCGAACCATGGGTGATTTCTAATTTTAAAAAAAAATAATAATAATAAATTAAAGAAAATTCAAAATGTACATAAATAATATAAAATAAATATTGGATAGATATAAAGATATCTGATATAAATAATAATATTATTACCAGGGTTTGTTTCGGTTTCTCTTGTTTCAACAGTTTCATCTGTTTCCCCGGTTTCAACCGTTTCTCTTTCATTTGTTGTTGGACTCAACAAATTACTGAAGAAATTATTGAACTTATCTAACATTTTATTCAAAAAAAAATAAAATAAAGTTTAAATAATAATAAGAGATAAAAAAAGCAGACTTCCTTAAAAACAAATCTTTCCGTTACACTATGTCTACACCACAGAAGTAATGCCCATATTAAGTAATTACATTTATCATGGAATTGGTGAACTTGAACTAAAGAACCAACCGAGGTCTTGTCTCATTAAAACATAATAATAAACATGTAAATTCGTATTTCGAATTTAAAATAGAAACGTGATGAATGAATTTATGATTATAAATGACTATTAATGATATTTTATTAAATCTTTGATGATAAAACAAAATACAAACATTAAATAACTTTAATAACTTCAAACCAAGTCAAATCATTTAAATCATCATTTAAATCATTTAATGTTGGTTTCATTAGTTAAATCAAAAGAGTTTATGGGATCTCCAGCTTTGAATAATTATATTTATTTATTATTATTTATTTAATTTAATTTAATTTTCATTTTTATTAAGGGTTAGTTAGAATCAATGTTGAACAAAAAGCCACTTACTATTTCTCATATGGAATGGCTTGTCTCCACTTGATTTTGTCACAAAAATTGATTAGATAATCAAGTGATCATAATCGAATTTTTACTAAAAAGGGGGGGTTCGACTAACTAGCTAATTAAAAATATGCAAAATATGCAAAATATGCATTAATTAATATTAATTAATCATAATAATTTTTAGGGGTAAAATATGATAATTTTTCAGATGTCACGTAAGTGATATATATATATAAAAAAATATTGGGTCAAATCTGATATCAATATGTTGCATATTTTGAAAAATAACTAGTTAAAAAAAATAAATAAATCATAAACAATAAAAACTCCAAAAAAAAAAAAAAATAAAATAAAACATAATATCTTCGCCCGAATGCAAGCAATCCTTTTACATTTCCTTCTCCTCAACTTTTTCTCGTCTTTTGACCAATATTATCANCTATTAATGATATTTTATTAAATCTTTGATGATAAAACAAAATACAAACATTAAATAACTTTAATAACTTCAAACCAAGTCAAATCATTTAAATCATCATTTAAATCATTTAATGTTGGTTTCATTAGTTAAATCAAAAGAGTTTATGGGATCTCCAGCTTTGAATAATTATATTTATTTATTATTATTTATTTAATTTAATTTAATTTTCATTTTTATTAAGGGTTAGTTAGAATCAATGTTGAACAAAAAGCCACTTACTATTTCTCATATGGAATGGCTTGTCTCCACTTGATTTTGTCACAAAAATTGATTAGATAATCAAGTGATCATAATCGAATTTTTACTAAAAAGGGGGGGTTCGACTAACTAGCTAATTAAAAATATGCAAAATATGCAAAATATGCATTAATTAATATTAATTAATCATAATAATTTTTAGGGGTAAAATATGATAATTTTTCAGATGTCACGTAAGTGATATATATATATAAAAAAATATTGGGTCAAATCTGATATCAATATGTTGCATATTTTGAAAAATAACTAGTTAAAAAAAATAAATAAATCATAAACAATAAAAACTCCAAAAAAAAAAAAAAATAAAATAAAACATAATATCTTCGCCCGAATGCAAGCAATCCTTTTACATTTCCTTCTCCTCAACTTTTTCTCGTCTTTTGACCAATATTATCATTTTCTTCAATGAACAACCTTAAAATTACTAATACCACCACCAAAAATAATAAATTAATTAAAAAAAAAAATAATGTCAAAAATCAACAACAACAACAACTTCTTGCCAGTGCTTCTAGTAATAGTAAAAAATATATTTTAATTGAAACCAATAAAATTGATTTGGAACCGTCGGGAAAACAATTATTATTAACACCAAGTTCAACTTCAACTACTTCAACGACGACTTTGACCACTTACAATTCTAATTCAAATTCCAATTCTAATTTAATTTCAAATAATAATAATAATAATAATAATAATCACAATCATCATAATCCCGATGCAACTTCTAATCTTGCATTTATTTATCGAATACGCGAAAAAGAAATTTGTATTCTCTTGGTTCAAAAGAAAATGGAAATTGCAATTCCCGTAGATCAATTGCAAAAATTTCAGTATACCTCAGAGAGGTTTCTGGTTTTGGCGTTCAAAGAAAACTTTTCACGAATTGTAAGTTAAGTGAAAATAAAATAATAACAATAATAATAAGAATAATATAATATTATTATTATTATTATTATTAATCATCAAATAATTGAATTAAAAAAGAATCAAATATATAACATAGATGAGATGAATTTAATTAATAATAATTATATATCTATCTATCTATCTATCAATCTATCTATCAATTTATCCAGTATAATGAATTTCCCCACGATAATCTTGATTATAGAATTCAAATTCCAAATGATCCAAGTCAAGGTCAACTTGATGAAGCAAATAAAATCATTTTTTCAATCGATGATTCCGTGGAAAATGGGAAGGTTCATAAATTAGCGCAAGAAATTAAAAATTGGGTGGGTTTGTGTAAAACATTTCATATAATGAATCTTTTATATAATTATAATGATCTAATATTTAATAATAATTTATGATATTTAACATCAATGATAATAATAATTTAGCAAAAAGCTTTAAAAATTCAAAACAGCAACAACAACAACAACAGCAACAACAACAATAACAACAACAACAATAATAATAATAATAATAACAATAACAATAACAATGATAATAATAACAATAACAACAATAATAATTATTATCAACATTATCAACAATGGCCCAATGGATCTAGAAATGGAAATGAATCTGAAAATGGATATAGAAATGAATTTAGAAATGAATCTAGAATTGAATCTAGAGTGGCAAGTAATATTTCATAATAATTGTAATAATAATAATTGTAATAATAATGATTGTAATAATAATTATAATAATAACGATTGTAATAATGATTTGTAATAATGATTTGTAATAATGGTTGTAATAATAATTGTAATAATGAGGTAGAAAATTTGAGTATATTTTGGTGGGTTGAATTTTTGAATTATTTATATTAGAATTAATTTTATTAATTTCTATGTTATTCGAAATTCACTTAATATTTGTTATAGACGAGAAGAGTTGAACATCAACTAGAATCTGATGTAAGATTATTTTATTTAAAATTTATTATTTATTTAATATTATTTTTTTTAAAATTAATTTTTTATTAAATTTTTTTTTTTTTTTCGAAAAATCAAAAATTGAAGCCAAATAAAACTGAATTAACACCTTTGGACCTTCTGAACGTGAACGATGGAAATGTACAAAGTTCAAATTTCCATAACAATGATTTAACTCGAGAGAACAGTAATTTGTCCACTATGTCTCTTCTTGATACCGATGTTGGGGATGAATTAAAGGTAATATATGATGATAATAATAATAATATAATATAATNTGTAATAATAATAATTGTAATAATAATGATTGTAATAATAATTATAATAATAACGATTGTAATAATGATTTGTAATAATGATTTGTAATAATGGTTGTAATAATAATTGTAATAATGAGGTAGAAAATTTGAGTATATTTTGGTGGGTTGAATTTTTGAATTATTTATATTAGAATTAATTTTATTAATTTCTATGTTATTCGAAATTCACTTAATATTTGTTATAGACGAGAAGAGTTGAACATCAACTAGAATCTGATGTAAGATTATTTTATTTAAAATTTATTATTTATTTAATATTATTTTTTTTAAAATTAATTTTTTATTAAATTTTTTTTTTTTTTTCGAAAAATCAAAAATTGAAGCCAAATAAAACTGAATTAACACCTTTGGACCTTCTGAACGTGAACGATGGAAATGTACAAAGTTCAAATTTCCATAACAATGATTTAACTCGAGAGAACAGTAATTTGTCCACTATGTCTCTTCTTGATACCGATGTTGGGGATGAATTAAAGGTAATATATGATGATAATAATAATAATATAATATAATATTTATGGATATGAAAGTTTTAAATATAATAATAATGATAATAATAATTCTTCTTTATTATTATAATTATTCAAAGGATTTGAAACCCTTGTTGCAACCATCAAATGTTCAAGTAATTCATTTCTTTCTTTATGAATCAAAAAAATATCTAAATACAGAAATTGTTTTTTTTTTATTATAGAAATTATATTTATTATATTTATATATTTTAGAAGTTGTCATCACAATTATCTTTAATTTATTCTGATCAAAACGATGCGAGAACATTTCAAGATGGTCAAGTCATTCAGGATGTTCAGAGTGTTCAAAGTGTTCAAAATGTTCAGAATACTGATATTTATGATTCTCAATTCAACAACTACAACTACAACAACAACAACAACTACAACAACTACAACAATATCAACAATACCAACAACAATATAAACAACGATATAAACAACAATATAAACAACAATATCAACAACAACAACAACAATAAAAATAATAATGGAATTGATTTCACTCTCAACAATATTCAATCTTCGGGAGAAATCGATAAAATGTCCGAACTCCCCGATGTTGCACTTCCTGATGATGATGTAATTAATTTCATTTTCATTTATTTATTTATTAAAATTAAAATTAATAATAATAATAATAATAATAATAAATTTAAATTCTTTTTATTTAGAACTCACTTCACGTGACATGCTCATTCCTAACTCGAAAATATGCAATGTTAATACCATATGATAGATCTCTTAAAGAATTAATTAATGAAATCGAACAAACTCGTAATACCAAAATTTCCACCAATCGATTATTTTATAGAAATCAAATTAGTGAAAAGATTGATATAGTCAATGAAGAAGATTGGAAGATTGCAAAAAAGGAAGCTAGAATTTCAAAGAGTGATATGATTACTTTACTTTTTGCGTGATTTAATTATTTGTCTCCCTCAAATTAAATGAATTCAAAAATAATTTGCTGTTACTTGGAATTTGGGTGGATATCAATAAGATTTATTTGATATTCTTTTTATTCTTTTTTTTTTTTCTTCTTGATCAAAGAGAGAAAAAAACCATAGTGTACGCAAAAGATGTATCTGGGTAATAACAAAATAAACAATATATTTCATTTTATTTTATTTTATTTTTTACTTTTTTTTTCAATTTGTAAATGAAATAAATTCTTTGTTCAATTGTAACTTTTGTAACTTGTCAATTTGTAAGTTCAGTTATTAAAAAATAATTAAAAAAAAATAATTAAAAAAAAAAAATTAAAAAAAAAAATAATTAAAAAAAAAATAATTAAAAAAAAAAATAATTAAAAAAAAATAATCAAAGAAATATAATAATTAAATTAATTAAAATTTATTTGATTCTAAAATTTACGACTAATAGATTTAACAACTTTAAGTCCATACTTTTCCATGATTTTAATAATTTCTAATTCTCTTTTACTCCATTTTAACCAAAGAATCGGTGTACAAACGAATACTAAATTTCTCATACTTTTCCTTTCCACCACGAAATCTTTTATTCTTTCTAAACAATTATCAATAAATTCTTTAGAAAATACAATTACCAAAGTTGTTAATGGTGCTTTACATAATTTTAAAAAATATTCAAATGATTCTGGTGTACATGAGATNTTTTTTTTTTTTCTTCTTGATCAAAGAGAGAAAAAAACCATAGTGTACGCAAAAGATGTATCTGGGTAATAACAAAATAAACAATATATTTCATTTTATTTTATTTTATTTTTTACTTTTTTTTTCAATTTGTAAATGAAATAAATTCTTTGTTCAATTGTAACTTTTGTAACTTGTCAATTTGTAAGTTCAGTTATTAAAAAATAATTAAAAAAAAATAATTAAAAAAAAAAAATTAAAAAAAAAAATAATTAAAAAAAAAATAATTAAAAAAAAAAATAATTAAAAAAAAATAATCAAAGAAATATAATAATTAAATTAATTAAAATTTATTTGATTCTAAAATTTACGACTAATAGATTTAACAACTTTAAGTCCATACTTTTCCATGATTTTAATAATTTCTAATTCTCTTTTACTCCATTTTAACCAAAGAATCGGTGTACAAACGAATACTAAATTTCTCATACTTTTCCTTTCCACCACGAAATCTTTTATTCTTTCTAAACAATTATCAATAAATTCTTTAGAAAATACAATTACCAAAGTTGTTAATGGTGCTTTACATAATTTTAAAAAATATTCAAATGATTCTGGTGTACATGAGATATAATCAAAATTTAAATAAGTTAATGTGGGTGAAATATTTTCTCCTAATAATCGAATTCCTTCACTTAAATCAATTCCCGATGAATAAAAATCTAATTTTTTTAATTTCAATTTTTTGATCCAAGGAAATAAATAATCATAACTTTCTTTTTTTGTAATGGTACAAAGGTTTATAATGTTTGGACAATATTTTGATGCCGATTCTATCGTTTCCATTGTAATTATATCAAATTTTAAATCTAATAATGTATCACCAGCTTTTTCTATAAGTATGGATGTGATTTCCGGTGATAAAGTATTTTCCCATAAACTTAATGATTTCAATTTAAATTTGGCTTCGGATAAAAATTTACATTGTTTAATTGTTATTCCTTCACACCATTGGATATCAAGTGATTCTAATGTTTTTAATGAACTTAATCCTTCAAATGATACCCCATCTAATCTAAGCATCCAAAATTTTAATGTAATTAAAAATTGTGAATTATATTTTAATGAAGTTATAACATTCTCTGTAATATTACCTGCTCCAGTAAATTTAAATTCTGATAAATACTTTTGTGATTCGATTATATTTGATATTAAATCTTGTGCCGCAATATTTTCTTCATAAACCGATACCCAAATTCTTTTTAAACTTTTACAAATCATTCCCCAATTTTGTAAAAAGTTCATGGTATTTTTATAATTTTGAATTTCATGACTTTTATGTCCAATACAACAATCTAAACTTTTTAATTTTGAAAGTCTCGGATATGATGATGATGAAGATTCAATTTCTTGAAATAATGATATCTCCGGTAAATCGGATGTACCAAATCCTGTATTAATCGTTAAATGACGTAAATTTTTACTTCTACTAAGAAACATTTGCCAAAGTGATCTCATGATAGGTCGAATTCTTTCATCATTCAAACTAACCATTTTATTATTACTATTGTTATTATTATTAAATGATACCACCTCGTTAGTTCGTAACCAACTAATGATCCCAATTTCCATATCAGAATTTGAAAAGGATTCAAGGTATCGTTCATATTGAAATAACGGTGGTAAGGAAGAATTCGGTATCGAAAGATTAAAAGGTTTTAAATTTAAAAGTTCTTGAGGTTGTAAACAATCGAGATAAGTTCGAATTATAAACTCCCAACATCTAAAATTTGAAAAAGGTTGCTTCCATAATAAAGGTACAACATAACCGCACCAAAATTTATTCACGAAGAGACATTGGTAAAGAGTCGTTCTATCATTTTGAAGGTATTGAAAAATTTCGTGAATACAATCATCAGGTAATAAAGGAATGATCATGATTGATTGAAAATTACTTCGAAACTGTCAAAACGATAATCTTTTTACATGTTGCATATGTGATACATGTGATACATGTGATACATGTAATACATGTTAATACGTACATATACATAGTTTCCGGGGATCGTGCCGAAGTGAATTTCTTTCCTTAATAAATATAATTTATAAAAATTAGGCCTAACCAAATTCAAGTAAAAAATAGTATTGATGCTTCTTTCCTTAATAAATATAATTTATAAAAATTAGACCTAACCAAATTCAAGTAAAAAATAGTATTGATGATAAAAATTAGGCCTAACCAAATTCAAGTAGTATTTATGATCCTAACTTTTGAAATTGGCTGTTTTTTAAAATTGTCAGAAACAACTCTTTGCCAAAAATAAAGTTCTTCATTAATCCAGTCTGTCCAATTCACTAAAGAGATTTCCCATGGTTCCAAACCTGACTCATTTTCATCATAGCCAGTAGGAATGGTAGTCAAGTTGGAAACTTGGCTTCTACCAAGTTTGATAAAACTGAGTAAACAAAACCGTACTAGCCAAAAATGGCGATTATACTAGTTGTCATGCACAATGTTGTTGTAATATGGGTTTTGTCTTTGTTCCGAATTTGTATTTATACCTGATATTTTGGCAAAAGAAATTTCCAACGATACAATTTTCATTATTGTATATGAAAAATAAACCTGAAATTCCTTTTTTATATGAAAGAGAATTATGAACTGACTGTCTTTTAAATAACAGGCCCGTAAAAAATTCCTGGATTTTTTGTCATGAGTTCTTCATATTCCTCTCCTGATATTTCTGGTCCATAGCATTCTATCTTTTCATCCATAATCAAGACATGAGAGATCAAGCTGTTGAGCCTCAATGAGACGACGATATGCAATAGTGATTTTGGTAGGTTCTTCTCCTTCTTCTTCTTCAACCAGTTCTTAGGATAAACGGATGTAATCAAAGATAAGACGGCCTCAGCAGCATCATTGTAGGGGCCAAGTAAAATCAGGACAAACAAATTCCACAAAGTAATAATAAATGATATATGAATTAAGATGCAATTAAACTGGATCAGATCTTTATGTACCATAAAACTTCTCTATATTCTTGTCTGTTAATGGTGCATATTGCAATTGGTCAAAATTCAGTTTTTGAACAAACTTTTTGAGTTTTGTATCTTTAATATTAATATTAAATTTTCCAAAACAAGTTTTTCAAATTTATTTTTGAGCTTTAGTTTTTCAACAAATTCCATTTCAAGATGAAGCTCAGTCATTTTATCATCTATAAATAGCAGGACAATATTAATATACTTCACTATAATAACACTAGAAATTACGAACCAGTAATAGGGTTGGCTGATTCAATTTCAGTTGAATGAGACTTTTCGGACATAAATCAGAGTTTTTATTTACTATAGGTTAACAGATTAACATACTTTATTAGTATAAATGAACAAAAAATATTATTAAAAATTACAAGGACACATACAAAACATCAAGATTGAATTTTAAATAGGCATATTTCTTGCCATCGTTGGTGCAAACAGCAAGGACTTTCTCCGCTCTAGTTTTGTCATTCACAGTGAGTAAGAGACTTTTTCTCTGTAGTGAAATTGAAATAAGAAATTTCTGCATAGATATTTGATATTTTCTACCTGTAATACACTTTAACAATATATAAACAAAAAAGATTTTTAGAAATTACCTGTATGTATTTATCATATGTCATTTATATGGTTTCTATTCGCATGACCATTAATCATTAATGGACATAACTCATATAACTTTTATATTTATTAAGATTAGATTTCAAATCAGATTTTGATACTTTAATAAAAAATTCTACAAATGATTTTGCAGTAGTATAAGAAAGTATGGTAGTTCAACTCACCTGAATGTTATCTTATTGCAGCCATTTTAAATCCAAGATTTAAAATATTATAATATAAAGAAAATGAGTGGAGCCATGATGAAATATGAAATAAATAAAATTAATTAAAAGTTAGTATTTTTTTTAATATTTTAATTTATTATTTAAAATAATATTACTAACTTTCTTCTATTTGCAATACATTTTATATACCTACTTTATCTGAGTTTTCAAATGAAAATGAATTTTTTGAACAGAAAAATTCTATTGTGAGATGTTTATTCAAAAAGTACCATACAGAGTATATCTTTCTTTACCTACAGTTGATGAAACAATGATTCTCTTGAATGGTGTGGAAAGTAATATAAAATAATTTCCACATCTTTCTTAAATGATCAAATATTAGACCTTTATTAGGTCTATAGCATACATACAAATAAGGATTTTTATTTCTTTTTTTCCAGTTACAGCTTATTAGGCTTGGAATCACAATAAGGGATTTGTTTTTTAGATAAATTTAAATCTGTGGTTAAGGATAGTGTCCTTAATATTGTAAATTTCTTAGATGGAATTGTGATATAAATCTGCAATTCTACAATTAATTGCAGTTTTTGTATAATAATAAAGTATATATTTGGAATCTTCATGTTTTTGGTTTCAATATAATATCTTTTTCCTTCCAATCAGATGATTTTTGATTATAATATATTAAAGAAAAGTTTATTAATTGAAAATTAATTTCAAAAATAATTACCAATTGTTCTTACATATAAAACATTAATTTTAATAAGTAAATGTCAAAATAATTAATAATTAAACTTAAAGTTAAGAATAATTTGTATCTTTTGTAAAAGTTTCAAATATTATACTTTAAAATTGAAGTAACTGTAAAATTTAAACTTAAATTTAAATATTTAAAAGTTCAATAATGAAGTTTTAAATGATTATTATTTTAAGTTATTAATTATAATTAATGATTAAATGATTACATAATTGCAGATAATTGGCTTGTGGAAATATTGCAGACTTGTGAATAATTGAAAATTACATAATTGTGGATTTTTCATTAAAATCTGCAATAATTATAATACAGGTAATAATATTATAATCTGCAACTCATGATTGTAATAGATTTTTATCAGTGAATCAACTGTATACATTATACATGTTCAAATTATTTTTCAAAATCCAAAATTTCAAATCTTAAATTCCAAATGCCAAATTCCAAATACTATATAATTCCAAATTCTGAGCAATTTGGATAACATGTATAGTGTATATGTTGCCAAAAGTAAAAAGCCTTTGACTCAACTACTGAAATTTAGTTATGTCTATGTAATTGCATTAAATAATTGTGTCAATTGTGTCAATTGTGTCAATTATGTCAAATTTTTCATATAACTCAATTTCAAATTTTCAAATTTTAATTGCATATCCCCAGCCTATTTGCCAAAATTTTTGCCTGTTTTTTTTTATTTGACCAATGATGTATAATCAACTGAATAGGTATTGGATCTTTAGTAATTAATATTTTTATTACTAAAAAAGAAATACAATTTTCTGAAAACTATTGAATTGGGTCAGACACAATTAAAAATTGAAAATTTGAAGTTAAATCATATGAAAAATTGACACAATTGATACAATTATTTTGACACAATTACATAAATGCAATAAAATTTCAATAGTTGAGTCAAAAGCTTTTTTACTTTTGACATGTATAATTTGTTTTAAGGTATAACTTTATTTATTATTAATAAAAAAACAAATTTATTAACAAATTTAAAATATTATTTTTAATAATACATTATAAATATTTTTATTAAATTATTTAATAATGAAATTTTATTTTGAAAAATGTTATATTTTTATTTTTTTACCTTTTTTTCAATTATAATAATTATATTAAGTTCAAATATTTAATTTCAATAATAATTTAATAATCATTTAATATTTTTATTAGATCCAGTACTACTATTATATATGAACTTGAATTTGGAAGATTCATAAAATAGGAATGTATTGAAAACTTTAAATTATAAAAAAACTCTCTATCTACAGTAAGACAACACTATATGTAAATGCAGGAAAGTTTAATTGTACTAAAGCAATATCTCATTTTCTTGCTATTATAGCTACATATCTTTAACTAGAAAAAAAGTTGAATTATTGTAATACATTCAAAATTCCATAAGATACTAACAATGACTCTAAAAAAACTTAATTCATATTTGTGTTGAATTTATGAAATTCTTGAAACTTATTTTTATTAAATTCAATATATATGTGATGACATTATTGATGAAAATAATCTAAAAAATCAAATTAAAACTTTCCAAAATTAAAGAGAAAAGGTTGACTGATATTTATATCTTATATTGTAAAAGGGTTATTAAATTATACTGTGTAAGAAATCTTTGTGAAAGTTAATAGATGATCTTGTAATGATTTTTGGAATAGATAAACCCTATTATTTCAAAAATATACAACATGAGTAATTTGTTACTTGTCATCTATATGGATTAGAACAAATTAAAAAAGTATATAAACAAGAAGTTCTAAAAATACTCAAAGTAAAAGAATAACAGAAGTTATTAAAATAAAAATTAAAAGATTATAATAATAAAATACAATAAATCTTGAAGAGTTAGTACAAATGGCACAAAATATAACTAAAACCTATAATGTATTAAGATTAAAATGAATTAATAGCATCAGTAAATTTTTTTAAACGTAAGTCTTCGAAGTCCTTCACTCCGATAACCTTCGAATACCTCCAACATAAATGTAATATTTACGAAGGTTATTGGTACCGAAAACCTTCATTTTTATTAATAAAACATAATACTCCGGAGGTTATTGATATCAATAACCTTCAATAACCTTCACTTTATCATAATAAACGTAATATTTGCGAAAGTTATTGGTCCGATAACCTTCAATAACCTTTGAAAACGAAATTATTACAATAACCTCCAACATAAAAAATTTTCTGATGAGATAGTACAACTAAGTTACAAACAAAAAAAAGAAAATTAATAGTTACAAGATGTTATACCATTGAAAATGAAATAATAATTTTTTNCATCTATATGGATTAGAACAAATTAAAAAAGTATATAAACAAGAAGTTCTAAAAATACTCAAAGTAAAAGAATAACAGAAGTTATTAAAATAAAAATTAAAAGATTATAATAATAAAATACAATAAATCTTGAAGAGTTAGTACAAATGGCACAAAATATAACTAAAACCTATAATGTATTAAGATTAAAATGAATTAATAGCATCAGTAAATTTTTTTAAACGTAAGTCTTCGAAGTCCTTCACTCCGATAACCTTCGAATACCTCCAACATAAATGTAATATTTACGAAGGTTATTGGTACCGAAAACCTTCATTTTTATTAATAAAACATAATACTCCGGAGGTTATTGATATCAATAACCTTCAATAACCTTCACTTTATCATAATAAACGTAATATTTGCGAAAGTTATTGGTCCGATAACCTTCAATAACCTTTGAAAACGAAATTATTACAATAACCTCCAACATAAAAAATTTTCTGATGAGATAGTACAACTAAGTTACAAACAAAAAAAAGAAAATTAATAGTTACAAGATGTTATACCATTGAAAATGAAATAATAATTTTTTCACTTTAAAGATAAATTTTTAAATAAAGTTATTGCCTCTGTTCATAAACAATTGTTTGAAGTTTAGACTATAAAAAAATATAAAGATGATGAAACTACTATAAAAACAATTGAAGTACACTTTAAAAAAAATATTATTTATCTTTTTTGTACTGTCAATTTTAATAATTTATTATTCAATATATAATAAAATAAAAATTAAATTTTATATAATTTTATTAATATATCTTATTTTTACATTCAAAGTATGATTCTATAAAAAATATATATATATCAGAATGTATAAAATAATATTGTATTTGTAATTATACTTGTATTTACTAATTGAATAAACTTGTATTCACTAGTTAAATAAACAAAAATCAAAATCTTATTGATAGTACAAATTGGATATCATATTTGTAAAAATTTATAAATTAGAATTTCTATTTATAAATCAGAATAAATTGAAAATTCTTATTTATGAATCAAAACCTATACTTAATAAATCTTAACAATTTTGGCCATCTATCAGAATCCCATTTACAATAAAATCATTTATTTTTTTCTTCATTTAACCTGTAATTTTGGAGTAAAAATATCTGTTATAATTATTTACAAGAGTTATAATCAGTTGTAACTAATTATGCAATAAGAAAAATTTAATTACACCATATATCACAATTAATTGTAACACTTTTTTTTGAATTATGACAATATTACTTAAGCTTCTCAAAAGCCTTAAGGCTCACGAACCTAGTGAGTCAAGCCTAATATTATAAACTCATAGGTTTGCAAGCCAAGCCAAGCCTTATTTATATAGGTTCAGCTCGGCTCAAGCCAAGTCTAAACTTTTGGGCTTGGCTTGGTTTGAATTTTATGAAGCTCAACTTGGCTCGATTTATGAAGAACTTTAAGTATTACTATCTTAGAGTAAAATCAAAAAATTAAAAAAAAATAGTTTCAATAAAAAATTTTTATTTTAATTTGTGGTTTGCATAACAACTAGTCAAATTTATTTTAGAAAAAAAGCAATATTTCCGATTTACATAATAAAAGTGAAACTTATTAATTTTTCAAGATATATAAAAATCTGCAATTTACATATTAATTGATCTATTTTTTTTTTTACTTTTTAATAATTTTTTAAACTAATGTTTTATATATTTTTTTATAATTTTTAAAACGTGAAAAAATTATAGCAAATTGAATTCCAATGACTAATTTTTTTTCATAATTTGTGTAACAACTGAACAAATCTTAATATGTTAATCAGGGATAATCATTTTACTAATAAAATAAATTTTTTAATATTAAATTTACAATAAATAGTCGTTATAAAAAAATTAAAATTAAAATTTTAAAACGAATAAATATCAAGATTAGTCATTGGAATCTAATTTGCTATAATTTTTTCATGTTTTAAAAATTATAAAAAAATATATAAAACACTAGTTTAAAAAATTATTAAAAAGTAAAAAAAAAAAGTAAATCGATTAATATGTAGATTGCGAATTTTTATATATCTCAAAAAATCAATAAATTTCATTTTTATTATGTAAATCAGAAATATCACCCTTTTTCCTAAAATAAATTTAACCAGTTATTATGCAAATTGCAAATTAATTGTATAACAAAAAAGTATTTAATAATATATTCTTAAACTATAAGCAATTCTAGACAAATTTGCCCACAAATTTTCCCTTAAATAGATTACAAAAATTAATGGAAATTTAAATTTGTATAATGAAATTTTTATCACAAATTATTGATTATCAAATACACGTAATTTGATTTAATAATTTTGAACCATTATGCAAAAATTTCGTTATTAATATATATTATTTTTATATGACAAAATAGTTATTTTTTTAATATATCTATAAATAAACAATTAGAGATATATCAAAAAAATAACTACTTTTTTATGTGCATCTTGATTATACATGTTCCCAAAATTGATTTTGGATTTTTGAGGTATTTTGACTTTTTGAGATTTATGCAGAATCTATTCTATATATGGAAGTAAAAAAAGTACCTAGTTATGTGTATCTTTAATTAAAGAATAAATCTGGGTAGTCAAAAAATTTCAGGTTTTAAGTAAAATAATTTCGTCTTCTATGAAAAACTATTTTGACTTTTTTCCCCAAAATATCAATTTCGGGGCCCCAAAATAATTTTGCGTGCAAGTATAATCTTGATATATCAAAAAAATAATTCCTGATCTATCAAAAATACAACTGTTATATAAAAGTCACATAAAATTTATACAGTCAGACCTCTCTATAGTCACCTCCCCTATAAGCACATCATATAAAAATTCTCTTTATAAGCACACCTATTTTAAAACCAGTTACTATGAACATATAGAAAAAAAACCTCTATATAAGCACAACCTCTATATAAGCACATTTTTAAAAAAAGGCACTATGATCCCGATGGTGTGATTATAGAGAGGTCTAACTGTATTTGAAAATCAATTATTTTTCTCTAAAGTTGTGATTTTATAAAATTTATTCTATAATTTTAATTATATAATTAAAAATTAATCAAAGTTATAGGATAGTTTAATAAAAAATGTAAAATTTATTATTTAGAATATTTTTAATTATTATCATATTTAAGGTTANGTATTTTGACTTTTTGAGATTTATGCAGAATCTATTCTATATATGGAAGTAAAAAAAGTACCTAGTTATGTGTATCTTTAATTAAAGAATAAATCTGGGTAGTCAAAAAATTTCAGGTTTTAAGTAAAATAATTTCGTCTTCTATGAAAAACTATTTTGACTTTTTTCCCCAAAATATCAATTTCGGGGCCCCAAAATAATTTTGCGTGCAAGTATAATCTTGATATATCAAAAAAATAATTCCTGATCTATCAAAAATACAACTGTTATATAAAAGTCACATAAAATTTATACAGTCAGACCTCTCTATAGTCACCTCCCCTATAAGCACATCATATAAAAATTCTCTTTATAAGCACACCTATTTTAAAACCAGTTACTATGAACATATAGAAAAAAAACCTCTATATAAGCACAACCTCTATATAAGCACATTTTTAAAAAAAGGCACTATGATCCCGATGGTGTGATTATAGAGAGGTCTAACTGTATTTGAAAATCAATTATTTTTCTCTAAAGTTGTGATTTTATAAAATTTATTCTATAATTTTAATTATATAATTAAAAATTAATCAAAGTTATAGGATAGTTTAATAAAAAATGTAAAATTTATTATTTAGAATATTTTTAATTATTATCATATTTAAGGTTATAAACTAAAATTTTAATTTCAAATAAAAACAAAAAAATAATAAAATTATTAAAAAATATTAGTTAATCTTTATTTCATATTAATATATTTTTATTATCTAAAAACTATTAAAAATGATACTAAATAACCTCATTCTAAAGAATATATTGTATTTATTGTAAAAATTTGAAATTTTTAAAACATAAATTAAATAAATAATTAATAAATATATCTATTACAATTTGAATAGACATTAAGAAATTTTTTCAGGTGTAATATTCCATAATTTTAACATAATATTAAATTTTCGTAATTTTTCACATAATATTACGGAAATTTTCAAAAATTTTTAAAAATTATTGAAATATTAAACACTGGTCGAATGAACAAAAATCGGAATCCTATTGATAGCGGAAATATGCATAAATCGGACATCCTATTTGTGAAAATTCATAAATCGAAAATTCCTATTTATAAATCGGAAAAAATCGACTGCTTATATTTAATAAATCTTAACAAATTTAGCCATCAATCAGAATCTTATTCATGATAAAACCATCCTATTTTTTTCCATTCGACCAATGAAAATTTCGTAATATTACAAATACTATTTTCCGTAATTTTGACATTTTAAAAAATTTTCAAAAATTTTTATAATTTTTACAAAAATATTTGTCCTAAAAATTTTCGAAAGTTTATCGTTTTAAAAATTTTTGAAAATTTTCATCTCAAAACTATCTTATTTATTTATTTTATGTAACACAAAATAATCTTGTTTATTTATTTTATTTCAAACTTTTTCACAAAATAATCTTGTTTATTTATTTTTTTTCCAGAAATTTTAAAAATTATATACTTTTTTTTCAAAAAATTATATACTCTTTTTCAAAAACTTATTTTGTTTCGAATTTTTTCAAAAAACTATATACTCTTTTTCTATTAATTTTAAAAACTTATTTATTTTATTTTGAACTTTTTCAAAAAACTATACTCTTTTTCCAGAAATTTTTAAAAATTTATTTATTTCTTAAGTAAGTATGTTAATTTTTGATAAAGTTAGATACTAGTTACTATCTATAAAATCTTTATTTGATATTATGTTTCCAAGTCGTTTGAAACTCCAGTAAATCTTTTTGAGTCCTTTCAGTTGTGTTAAAGTGATGGACAGGGTGAAGTTCCTAATAGTAAAACGCTATTAGTTCTCGACATTTCTTTCCTTGATTAATACAACCCTTATACTATGATTTTCTTGTAATAACATTTAGTGTTTTTGTCTGATTATAATCGCAGTGACAGGTAGTCGTTCAATGGGAATTATTCATAAAGTAGGATACTCCCTGTTGTTTAGAAGTAGAATACTCTCAAACGTTAACATGCTTATATAGAAACAGTGCACAGAAATTAAATCGGTTTATTCAATATTGTTACTAATATATTTTTTTTTTCTTAGTATCAATAACAAATTTTTAAAATTTTTCAAAAATTTTCAAATTATTTTTGCGAATTTTATTTTCTATTTTTTAAAAAAATATTCAAAATTATATATTATTATAGTTTTTTTCAAATATTTTTATATTTTTTGTATTTTGATTTTTTAAAAATTATTATTGTATTTATTTAATAAAAAATAATAATGAAAAATAAAAAATTACAATATTTACTAATGTATTAATTATACATGTCTATACATGTTCCCAAAATTGATTTTGGATTTTTGAAGTATTTCGACTTTTTGAGATTTATACAGAATCCATTCTATATATGGAAGTAAAAAAAGTATCTAGTTATGTGTATCTTCAATCAAAGAATAAATCTGGGTGGTCAAAAAATTTCGGGTTTTAAATAAAATAATTTCGTCTTCTATAAAAAACTATTTCGACTTTTTTCCCCGAAATTGTAATTTCGGGGTTCCAAAATAATTTTGCGTACAAGTATATATATGTCGTCAAAACTATTAAATTGAGTCAGATACAATTAAAATCAAGAAAAATTGGAGTTGAGTCAAGGTAAATTTTGATTTTTACTAGTAATTGACACAATTAGTTGAGTCAGACGCAATTAAAAATTGAAATTTAAAGAGTTAAGTCAAGGCCAAATTAGTTTTGACGGCGTATAGTATTAATGAAAATATAAAAAATAATCTATTTTTTTTCAGTTATTTACAAAGTACTTGGACCTCCCCTAAACATTTCTATTAATTCTTCTTCTTGCCTTTTTTCTTTTTCCTACCTTTCTTTCCTTTCTCTTTCTTCTTCTAATATTCTTTCTTTTCCCAATCTTCTTTCTTTTCCTTCTTCTTTCTCTTCTTTTTCTTTATCTTTTTTTCTTCTTCAAATGATTCCTTCTCTGATTCCAATTCTTCATCTGATTTTTCTTCAAATTTAATTGTTTAACCTTTTTCTAATTTTTTTATAAATAAAAATAATAATTAGTATTTCATATAATTTATATAATTACAAATAAATTTAATAAATTTATACTTACGATATTTTTCTTCATTCTTTTTCAAATAGTTTTGTCATCGATTTTTATACTTCGACTTTTGGGCTCAGCAGGTATTGTATTATTGAAATCATGAAGATGACTTTTTCTTTCGACATCTTCTTCAATTTTTCCCAAATTTTTTCCATTATCTTTGTATACCAAGTTAAATTTTCATGATCATCAATGTTTTGATTCAGTTTTTTTAATATATTTTTGATCTTTTGGAATTTTTTCCAAGATAATACTTTATTTGCTGCGAATTTGATATTTATTGTAGACAAATTCGATTTTCCGAAAGTCAAAAAAAATAATGATCGAACTCTTGTAACAATTACTTTTCTTCTGTTTCAATATTTTGTGAGGAGCTTAAAAATTTTTAAAATTTTATTAAAAATTATTTATTATACTATAATTTATATAATTTAATAATTTAATAATACTTACTTTACTGTGAATATATTTACTATAGTAATAACTTCACCGATTATCCTCCTAATTGTATACATAATAATACTTATTAAATTTATTTTCTCTAAATGCACGTCTATAAATGTAAATCCCAAGATATATTTTATAGTATGCTTTTATACATTCTCTATAATAATTCTTGATTTCCTTTTACTTAGATTAACTATAGCAAGAAAACAACTGCCATTTATATAAAAAAACAAAATTTTTTAACTATATCAAGATGAAACTATTTCTTAATTTTATTACGGGTATTTGTTATTTTAAATATGAGTTGTAATTACTATTGAAAGTATTATTTTTCAAAAATATATCCGCATATATTTGCATATGAATTTATCCGGATATATTCGCATATATCAGAATTTATAAATTACAAAACGGAAATAATTTATCATCGTTACAACGTAATAACTTTTTATTTTAATAAGTAAATGTCAAACGCTGTAATAAGTAAGTTGAAAGATAAGAATGATGTGCATCTTTTGTAAAATTTTCAGACCAATATCATCAAAATTGAGCAAATTACGAACGATTAAATTTTGAACATAATGAATTATTTCTATTCGAAATTTAATCATTCATAATTTGTTCAATTTTGATGATATAGGTCTGAAATTTTTACAGGAGATGCACATCATTCTTATCTTTCAACTTACTTATTGCAGTATTTAACATTTACTTATTAAAATAAAAAGTTATTACGTTGTAACTATGATGAATTATTTCCGTTTTGTAATTTATAAATTCTGATATATGCAAAATTATACAACATTATGCGAATATAGGAGATCTACATAGGATCTACATAGGATCTACATAGGCTAGTTTATGAATTTATCCAAATATATTCGTATAATTTTGCATATATCAGAATTTATAAATTACAAAACGGAAATAATTCATCAT
>PQFF01000328.1:4981-49880 GCA_003547095.1 Diversispora epigaea | reverse complement strand
CGAGTAAGTTTTGTTGGCGAACTGTCGTAATAAGTCGCCGAAACGTCATGAAAAACTGAGCTTTTATGTAGTTTCAGATGCGTAATAGTGAGGGTTAGATTCCCCAAGTCAGGAGTAGAAGCTTCTTATTACATGTGAACTAATATACTTATGGAAGGGCTTTGGTCTCTTTATTTTCGGGCGGTATTCCTTAATAACGATATCCCCTTTCGGTCCGGGCATAAACACAAGGTTTACTCACCAACGACATGAAAAACTGAGCTTGCGTATTGCCGTTGTGTGAAATACAATAGTGAGGGTTAGATTCCCCAAGTCAGGAGTTAGTAGAGCAAACTAGTCATATAGTGCAATATAGTATTAAAAGTCTCTTCGTAGAATACGTCTTTGGCCGTAAAATCTTCCGGGGGAACTCGTGGAGTTATCCGTTGGGCTGAAATTCTTGGCGTTATTGTCTTATGTTGATTGGTGCCTGCGGTGGCATAGAGATGCATAACTGATGATCATAATTTCCTTTTGCGTACGAGCATTAGGATTATGATAAACAATAGTGCATGAATGAAATTCTATATGGGTGCTGTATTGGATAAATTGAAGTTTTATGTCACGATTGGTTTATTGTTAAAGGTTTGACAAACGTCAATATTGGGTCATGATAAAAATAGATAAATAATTTTATTCAATAAATACGTTAGGCAGGATGATTAGTGGTTAGAGTAGTGTATTGTGGGGGTACGGTGGTACTAAGGGGTAGAATGGTGGTAACGGTGTGTAATGTGATGTTTTGTTGGGAGGACGGGGGTGTGAGATGTAAGTTGAAGGAGGGTGTTGAATTATTATTATAAGGACTGTGATTTGCTTTTACTTTGCCCTACTCTTAGTCGAGTCGTCGGTGGGAGGATTCCGAAAGGAGCTCAATTACCAACTGCAGCTCTGGATGCTAGGGGAGCGCATGGTGGGAGTCGTAGTAGTAGCGAAAGTGTGAGCATTGAACAGAGGTTTGGTAGAAGACAGTTACCCAATGGAATTTGGGGGCTGGGAATAGGGGACGCTGGTCTAACCTGTATGTCCAATGTCTGAAGTAAGGCTGGGAGATAGCTGTCTTCGAAAACAAGTACATCCGTTAAACCACACTGGGTAGTTGTGAGGGTAAAAAGCTTTTCTTTGATAATAATTGGGGGTTATAGTTGAGTTAGTAGATGACCTATGGCGATAGGTGTAGGAGGAAGTAATGTGAATTAGTTGTTGAGTAAGTGTTTGTTGGTTAGTGGCTTAGTTTTGGGTGTTATATTAGTAGGAGGGTGAGGTAGTAGTTAGTTGGTAAAAAATGTCCTGTAGAGGTTTTTATATGATCTTGTTTTCCTCTCGAAATTTTTGTAAAATTGACAAATATAAGCTTCAACTTATATTTCCAATAGGGGTTACCATTAAATTCCCTTCCGAAAGGGACTGAATTGGACAGTTTTGAAGTAATTCAAAATGGAGATGGATTAGCCTTGAGGCGGTAGCTGGGTATGCTGTGCGGGTAACCAATCCTTAGCTAGCACTTCTTTTTTCTGTAGTAAATTGTAATTTAAGATATGATTTATTGTATTGTATATTATAATTTCATGAAAAAGGGAAAGCCTTTACTGGTCGTTAAAAATAAAATAAAAATAAATAAAAATGTAATGACAATTTCAACCGAGCCCGATAAAAATTAGTGGGCGAGTAGAAGGTCCACCATCTTCGACTAGAGCTGAATTGTGGGCAATATTGGTGGCAATATACATAGTTCCCAGCAAAATAAAGGTACAAATATATACCGATAGTTCTTTAGCAATTTGGGCTATTCGGGGGTTTTTAGAAAATAAGAAAGGGGGACCGTTAAAGTCAGGTGCTATCACATGATAAGACGATCATCGCCTGCCCGGAAACTGAAACTATCATATGACATATATGACATTTCGGCCAATCAGATTGCGTAAAAATACTCACGAAAAAATAAAAAAAAGTACAAAAATAATTTTTATTTGCTTTGTCATAATATTTTATTATTTGTAAAGTTTATTTTATATTTTCGAAATCATTTTTTTTTTAAAATAGGATCTAAACAAGTTTTTAACCTTTCCATAAATTCACTTTTTTTCTTTTCATTACCATTCTCTTCGATATTCCAATATTCATTGCGTGTTCTTTCCATTAATTCACTTACGGTTAGTTTTCTATTTTCTGCCGCTTTATTAATTTCATCTATTTCACGTATTTCAAAACTTACTAACTCCCGATGCTCATAAATTTCGAATCCGCTCTCATCAAACATTTGTTGAAATCGGTTCCAAACATCAATTGTCAGCAATTTCCTGGGACCATATAGTTGTTCATGAAAAATATGTTTACAAGGGAGCATATATTTGTGAAAAAAAGTACAGTGACACTCGAGTGATGTTAAACCAGGTAATTCTTTTCCTTTTTCTATTCTATCATTAACAAATAAAATTTCATTAACTATTAATTTTTGAATTGGAAGAGGGAATTTATGAATCTCTTTTAAAATATCATCATCAACACCGGTAACTGAAATTTTTTTAACACGAAATTCGAACGCGACATAATCTGAATCTGAACGCCTTTTCAAATCAAGTGCAATGATCTTGTTACACGCACCAATTAAACCATGTTGAAAGGAGGTCATTTTTTTAGTTCACTATGATACGATTCCAAAGCATTGGTTGATGTTATTTGCAAAAGTAATGGGGAATGCTGGCAAGCCCAAAGGGCCCATTGATGAATATTTTTCAAATAGTATCTTGAGATATACCGTTTAATAGGAAGGAGGGCGCAATCTATACCTGCCGCCCAAATTCAAAATCCAAATGCCGAAATCCCAAATGCCGAAATCCCAAATCCCAAATCCCAAATNAGGAGGAAGTAATGTGAATTAGTTGTTGAGTAAGTGTTTGTTGGTTAGTGGCTTAGTTTTGGGTGTTATATTAGTAGGAGGGTGAGGTAGTAGTTAGTTGGTAAAAAATGTCCTGTAGAGGTTTTTATATGATCTTGTTTTCCTCTCGAAATTTTTGTAAAATTGACAAATATAAGCTTCAACTTATATTTCCAATAGGGGTTACCATTAAATTCCCTTCCGAAAGGGACTGAATTGGACAGTTTTGAAGTAATTCAAAATGGAGATGGATTAGCCTTGAGGTGGTAGCTGGGTATGCTGTGCGGGTAACCAATCCTTAGCTAGCACTTCTTTTTTCTGTAGTAAATTGTAATTTAAGATATGATTTATTGTATTGTATATTATAATTTCATGAAAAAGGGAAAGCCTTTACTGGTCGTTAAAAATAAAATAAAAATAAATAAAAATGTAATGACAATTTCAACCGAGCCCGATAAAAATTAGTGGGCGAGTAGAAGGTCCACCATCTTCGACTAGAGCTGAATTGTGGGCAATATTGGTGGCAATATACATAGTTCCCAGCAAAATAAAGGTACAAATATATACCGATAGTTCTTTAGCAATTTGGGCTATTCGGGGGTTTTTAGAAAATAAGAAAGGGGGACCGTTAAAGTCAGGTGCTATCACATGATAAGACGATCATCGCCTGCCCGGAAACTGAAACTATCATATGACATATATGACATTTCGGCCAATCAGATTGCGTAAAAATACTCACGAAAAAATAAAAAAAAGTACAAAAATAATTTTTATTTGCTTTGTCATAATATTTTATTATTTGTAAAGTTTATTTTATATTTTCGAAATCATTTTTTTTTTAAAATAGGATCTAAACAAGTTTTTAACCTTTCCATAAATTCACTTTTTTNTGCCGAAATCCCAAATCCCAAATCCCAAATTATAATTAGTATTTTTTGCCGAAATCCCAAATCCCAAATCCCAAATTATAATTAGTATTTTTTGCCGAAATCCCAAATCCCAAATCCCAAATACTAGTAATTTGTGCATTTTGGCGTCCCAAATCCCAAATTATTTGGGATTTAGGCAACACGTATAGTGCAATCATTAATTGATTCTTGAACAAGCATCTCATAACCAATTTTCGTTCGTTTATGCATAGCTTGAATCATCTTGCTTCGAGTTTTTGAATCATAAATTTTACTTATCCAAGTTTGCATAACATGTACGGTGCAAAAAATAACGGTACATTCCTGTTCACCTTTTTGAAGACCCGGAAAAGCCGTTACAATACTTTTGGCTTCTATACTGCTTTGGTCTGCTAAAAAATATCGGGGTTTCCAAGAGCTACAAAATCGTCGGGTTATTATCAATGCCTCTGCAACAGTGTCACTGTCTTCTTTACTGACAAAAAAATGTGCACCAACATCCCAACATCCATATCCATCTCGAATATACAGTGTAAACAAACGCCAGTCATACTTATTTGTTTTGTGTGTAGAGTCTATCAAGGTTAACCATCCATATCGTTGAAGTTTTTCAAGTTGTTTTGATTGCGCAAAAACAAAACCGCGTGTAGATTGGTGATGAGTTTCATATAATTCAACTTGATATCCTTCTTTTTTTAAAAAAAGAATNAAATCCCAAATCCCAAATCCCAAATTATAATTAGTATTTTTTGCCGAAATCCCAAATCCCAAATCCCAAATACTAGTAATTTGTGCATTTTGGCGTCCCAAATCCCAAATTATTTGGGATTTAGGCAACACGTATAGTGCAATCATTAATTGATTCTTGAACAAGCATCTCATAACCAATTTTCGTTCGTTTATGCATAGCTTGAATCATCTTGCTTCGAGTTTTTGAATCATAAATTTTACTTATCCAAGTTTGCATAACATGTACGGTGCAAAAAATAACGGTACATTCCTGTTCACCTTTTTGAAGACCCGGAAAAGCCGTTACAATACTTTTGGCTTCTATACTGCTTTGGTCTGCTAAAAAATATCGGGGTTTCCAAGAGCTACAAAATCGTCGGGTTATTATCAATGCCTCTGCAACAGTGTCACTGTCTTCTTTACTGACAAAAAAATGTGCACCAACATCCCAACATCCATATCCATCTCGAATATACAGTGTAAACAAACGCCAGTCATACTTATTTGTTTTGTGTGTAGAGTCTATCAAGGTTAACCATCCATATCGTTGAAGTTTTTCAAGTTGTTTTGATTGCGCAAAAACAAAACCGCGTGTAGATTGGTGATGAGTTTCATATAATTCAACTTGATATCCTTCTTTTTTTAAAAAAAGAATTGTATCCTGAATATCCGTTGTTAATTTAGAAGCACCCACAAGATAAGTATTTTGAGATCCATGGATTTTATATTTTATGTTGGCAACTTCTCTCCACTTTAATTCCTTTACGCTCATGTCGAGATTCAGTTTTTCAGTTCCAAACTCTTTAACTGCATTAACTATTGCAAGTACGAGATAATTTTTAACTGCTTCTTTTTCTACCAAAACTCGAACAGCTTGGGAGCGTTTTAATTTGTCACTTTCTTCTATATTATGTGTGTGGTCGGGGGAATCTTGGAATCGTTCAATACATACTTTTTGCTCAGCAACAAATCTTGATATTTTTATTTTTGCAAAACATAAGTTTGCTGTTCGAACCTTTGTTTTTCGTCGTTTCTCACTTGGAATATCCTGTTTGCGTGTACTTGATTCAAAATGTTTTGTAAAGCGACATACGAAAGTTTTCCAAGAATTTCCGTTGACATGATTCTTATAACTAAACTTTATCCAAATATTTGTAACTAATGGCCACCATTCATCATCAAACTCTTTCATCGGCACTTCGAATGGTTGTTGAACGTTAAAAAGTAATGTGCGTTTTTGATCGGTAGTAAGGTTTGCAATTGAGTTGGTTGCTAAAGTGTTAGTTAAAGTAGTTGGTTCAGGAAATAGTTGCGGAAAAGCATATATAGGAAGTATTTGTTGTGAAAAATCTTGAGAAAAGTTTTCTTTGTCAAAAATACTCATAATTTTTTTTAAGTATTTTAAAAAAAAATATTCAGAACCACTGTTAAACTGGGATGCAATAAAGTCAACCAACTGAAGTAACAATGAATAAATGGAGATGAGAGAGAAGATAAATGGAGGTGAAAATAGAGGAAAGTATTAAAAGGAGGTGTGGATGGTTGTGAGCGCGATTGTTTTTTTTACTTTTTTTTATTTTTTCGTGAGAAGTATTTTTACACAATCTGATTGGCCGAAATGTCATATATGTCATATGATAGTTTCAGTTTCCGGGTAGGCGATGATCGTCTTATCATGTGATAGCACCTGGCTTTAACGGTCCCCTAAGAAAGGAAAAAGCTGGAGTAATTATAAATCCCCAACGGTACTCCAAACTATTGTGGAAATTATCAAAGCAAAACAAATCGAACTCGACTTGATAAAGGTAGAAGTACATAGTGGCATTGTTTTGAATGAGCGTGCAGATAAGTTAGCGCAAAAGGGATTAACCTCAAACGGAATTTATGAAATTGATATAATGCAATTGAATGATCAAAAGGTACTATTTAAATGGGCCGGAAAACATATAGATACATCGATAAAAGAATTTATTAAAAAACGTACAGAAGTTAAGTGGATAACACAATGGAGAACACAATATCGAACATACAAGTGGATTAATGAAAATATTGCCAATGATACCGACTGGCAATCAACATGGAAGTTAATACACGATACAAAAATTGTATCAAATTATACAAGTAAAGAGGATCAAAAGTATAGAACTTTTAATATTAAAATACTCAATGACGAATTGCCAATTATTAATAACTTACATATAAGAAAACCATCAGTTTACCAAAACGACAAATGTATATTCTGTAAAGCAAGGAAAGAAGATGCTACGCACGTATTTTTATGTAAAAATAAAGCAAAAATTACACAAGAAAGATTTAAAAACTATCTTCTAGATGTTATACTAGAAATTCAAGGTAGAGATACTGCAGAAAAACTAAAAATTGATATAATAAACGCTTCATATTTTAATATAGATGAAATAAGACAAATAAGAACAAATAAGAGGAACAGAGGAGGAAGATAAATTTAGTTTAGTAGATTGTATTAGGGGTTTGATCCCTAGTAAAATTAGAACAATATTAGGAGAAAATATAAAAGATACGTTAAAAGTAAAAAGCGTTATAAAAGAATGGTATATACACTACAGAAAACATTTATTTAAAATGTGGACTGAACGATGTGCTAAAGTGTTAGAATGGGAAAAATCAGTGGGAATCGGAAGAAAAGAAAAAAGAGGGAAAAGAGGTAACTCAGGATTGAAAGACCCTGATTATAGAGTAATAAAAGATAATCTAGAACAATGTAAAGAATCAATTATAAAACAGACATTAATGGCCGTTTATAATAACGGTACAAATTTTTTTAAAAATATTTTTTGCAAAATTGACTTTAGCGGGGCTGAAACCTCCTAAATAAAGGGAATCTTAGGATTTCCTCTACGGTGGCTGGTTAGACGGTTANGGGGTTTGATCCCTAGTAAAATTAGAACAATATTAGGAGAAAATATAAAAGATACGTTAAAAGTAAAAAGCGTTATAAAAGAATGGTATATACACTACAGAAAACATTTATTTAAAATGTGGACTGAACGATGTGCTAAAGTGTTAGAATGGGAAAAATCAGTGGGAATCGGAAGAAAAGAAAAAAGAGGGAAAAGAGGTAACTCAGGATTGAAAGACCCTGATTATAGAGTAATAAAAGATAATCTAGAACAATGTAAAGAATCAATTATAAAACAGACATTAATGGCCGTTTATAATAACGGTACAAATTTTTTTAAAAATATTTTTTGCAAAATTGACTTTAGCGGGGCTGAAACCTCCTAAATAAAGGGAATCTCAGGATTTCCTCTACGGTGGCTGGTTAGACAGTTAGAATTTAGAGTAATCTAGAATTTATAGTCAGTTTTTATTCTATATGTATTTGTAGTTTAAGTTACTGAATTGTAATGTATATTATAAATATTTGAATAAAAATGAGGCCTCACTGGTCGTTTAAAATAAAAAAAATGTAATGACAATTTCAATGGCGACTCTGTAAGCGAACTTCAGTTTTCTTACGGCGGTGGCTGGTTAAACGGTGGCAGGTAACCAATCCTTCCTAGTTAGTTTTTATTCTTTATGGATTTGTAGTTTAAGTTATTATTGTTATAATGTATATTATAAATATCTGAATAAAGACGAGATCTCACTGATCGTTTAAAATGTAATGACAATTTCAAAAGAATGAAGGACAATGATTTTTAATCACGACATATTTCGTTTAAAGAAGAAATGTAATGACAATACTTAATTTAATCATGAAATAAGAATTTTCGAAGATTAGTGTAATTTTAATCATAATACAAATATAAATAAAAAATATATAAAAAATATCAAAATTCTTCTAGCTTTATTTCAAAAATCAAAAAATATTTCAAATATTACAAATAATAAAATATTTAATAATTCTTTAAACATGTCAACAAGACTAAGTTATCACTAAAAAAAGCAAAACAAAAATAGAACAGCAATCGCCAGAATTTTTTTTGATCATTTGAGATTTGTTAAATCGAAAAAAAGTGAAGTATCTACTTCAGCAACAGCAAAACCAACAAGACCAGCATCAAGAACAACATCAAGACAAGCATCACTACAACCACGACAAGAATCACCACAACCACAACCATCATCACCACATGTAATAATAAGTCGTCACCCATCGCCATCGCCATCACAAACTACTTTAAGAAAACGAAGAAAGACAAAAACGGGAGTTACTGAAATTGGTGATGACGGTAAATTTTTGAATTTCTTCGAAATCCTTCGAAATATTTTAAATATACAAACTAATGTATTTATATTTAGATGACGATGCTCCACTTACCCGAAAGGAAGCAAAAATCTTTTTCAACGAATTAAAAAAAGAAATCTCTGATGTTCGAAAACTTCTGGAAATAAGTGGTGTCGGAGACTACACAATTGAAGAATCATTTATTAAAGTAAGTATTATATGTGAGATTTTCTTAAAATGAATTATATTTTTTACTTATTTGGTATTCTTTATAATAGGAATTTGTAGGGAAAATCGCCTTTATTCTATTAATAAATATATATATCCAAATAAAAAAGAATTAAAAAAATCTGCTGGTGCCATTTCCGCAAAAAGTTATCCGGAGTATTTTGAACATTGGGAGGATTCACAGCAGAGTAAGTATTAAATTATATAAATTATATAAATTATAGTATAATAAATAATTTTTAATAAAATTTTAAAAATTTTCAAGCTCCTCGCAAAACACCGGAGCAGAAGAGGAGCAATTGCTACAAGAGTTCGATTATCATTTTTTCGACTTTCGGGGAATCAGATTTGCTTACAATCAATACCAAATCCGCAGCAAGTGAAGTATTATCTTGGAAAAAATCCTAAAAGGTCAAAGATATACTAAGAAAACTGAACCAGGACATCGATGGTCATGAAAATTTGACCTGGTGTACAAAGATCATGGAAAAAATTTGGGAAAAATCGAAGGTGCCAAAAGAAAAAGTCGCCTTTACGATTTCAATAATACAATACTTGCTGAGCCCGAAAGTCAAAAGTATAAAAATCGATAACGAAACTATTCAAAAAAGAATGAAGAAAAATATCGTAAGTATAAATTTATTAAATTTATTTGTAATTATACGAATTATACGAAATACTAATTATTATTTTTATTTATAGAAAAAATTAGAAAAAGGCGAAACAATCGAATTTGAAGAAAAATCAGATGAAGAATCGGAATCAGAGGAGGAATCGGAGGAGGAAACATCTGAAGAAGAAGAAAAAAAAGGTAAAGAAAGAGAAAAAAGAGAAGAGGAAGAAGAAAGAAGATGGGAAGGAGAAGAAAGAAGATTGGGGGAAGAAAGAGTATTAGAAGAAGAAAGATGAAGGGAAGAAAGGCAGGAAGGAGAAGAAAGACAGGAAATATGGGATGAGGAATTAATAGAAATAATTAGTGGAGATCCAAGTACTTCGTAAATAAACGAAAAAAAATAGATTATTTTTTATATTTTCATTAATACATTAGTGAACATTATAATTTTTTATTTTTCATTATTTTTTATTAAATAAATATGCGAAAAATACAATAATAATTTTTAAAAATCAAAATACAAAAAATATAAAAATGTTCGAAAAAAACTATAATAATATGTAATTTTGAATATTTTTTTAAAAAATAGAAAATAAAATTTGCAAAAATAATTCAAAAATCTTTGAAAAATTCCGAAAATTTGTTATTGATACTAAGGAAAAAAGAAAAGAAAAAAAAATATTAAAAACAGTATTAAATAAACTGATTCAATCTCTATGCGCTGTTTTCTAAGTAAGCATGTTAGTGTCTGAGAGTATCCTACTTCTAAACAAAAGGGGGTATTCTACTTTATGAATAACCCCCATTGAACGACTACTTGTTACCGCAATTATGGCGGAATGTCACCACAGGAAAATTGTAATATAAGGGCTGTATTAATCAAAGAAAAGAACGTCGAGAACTAACAGCGTTTTACTATCAGAACTCCACCCCGCCCATCACTTTAACACAATCGAAGGGACTCAAGAAGATTCATTGGAGTCTCAGACGACCCGGAAACACAACATCAAATAAAGATTTTATAGATAGCAACTGGCGCCCAACCTTGTCAAAAACCAACATACTTTATACGTGTTGCCCAAATCCCAAATAATTTGGGATTTGGGACGCCAAAATGCACAAATTACTAGTATTTGAGATTTGGGATTTCGGCAAAAAATACTAATTATAATTTGGGATTTGGGATTTGGGATTTCGGCATTTGGGATTTCGGCATTTGGATTTTGAATTTGGGCGGCAGGTATAACATACTTACTTGAGAAATAAATAAGTTTTTGAAAATTTCTGAAAAAAGAGTATAGTTTTTTGAAAAAGTTCGAAACAAAATAAATAAGTTTTTGAAAATTAATGGAAAAAGAGTATATAGTTTTTTGAAAAAGTTCGAAATATACCTGCCGCCCAAATTCAAAATCCAAATGCTGAAATCCCAAATGCCAAAATCCCAAATCCCAAATCCCAAATTATAATTAGTATTTTTTGCCGAAATCCCAAATCCCAAATCCCAAATTATAATTAGTATTTTTTGCCGAAATCCCAAATCCCAAATCCCAAATACTAGTAATTTGTGCATTTTGGCGTTCCAAATCCCAAATTATTTGGGATTTGGGCAACACGTATAGTTCGAAACAAAATAAGTTTTTGAAAAAGGGTATATAGTTTTTTGAAAAAGTTCGAAACAAAATAAGTTTTTGAAAAAGAGTATATAGTTTTTTGAAAAAAGAGTATATAGTTTTTAAAATTTCTGAAAAAAGAATAAATAAACAAGATCATTTTGTGAAAAAGTTCAAACAAAATAAATAAACAAGATCATAAATAAACAAATAAATAAGATCATAAATAAACAATAAATAAACGAAATTTTTCGAAATTTTTTAAAACGATAAACTTTCGAAAATTTTTAGGCAAATATTTTCGTAATAATTACGAAAATTTTCGAAAATTTTTTAAAACGTCAAAATTACGGAAAATAGCATCCGTAATATTACGGAATTTTAACGTTTCAATAACTTTCGAAAATTTTTGAAAATTTCCGTAATATTATGCGAAAAATTACGGAAATTTAATATCACGTTAAAATNTATACCTGCCGCCCAAATTCAAAATCCAAATGCTGAAATCCCAAATGCCAAAATCCCAAATCCCAAATCCCAAATTATAATTAGTATTTTTTGCCGAAATCCCAAATCCCAAATCCCAAATACTAGTAATTTGTGCATTTTGGCGTTCCAAATCCCAAATTATTTGGGATTTGGGCAACACGTATAGTTCGAAACAAAATAAGTTTTTGAAAAAGGGTATATAGTTTTTTGAAAAAGTTCGAAACAAAATAAGTTTTTGAAAAAGAGTATATAGTTTTTTGAAAAAAGAGTATATAGTTTTTAAAATTTCTGAAAAAAGAATAAATAAACAAGATCATTTTGTGAAAAAGTTCAAACAAAATAAATAAACAAGATCATAAATAAACAAATAAATAAGATCATAAATAAACAATAAATAAACGAAATTTTTCGAAATTTTTTAAAACGATAAACTTTCGAAAATTTTTAGGCAAATATTTTCGTAATAATTACGAAAATTTTCGAAAATTTTTTAAAACGTCAAAATTACGGAAAATAGCATCCGTAATATTACGGAATTTTAACGTTTCAATAACTTTCGAAAATTTTTGAAAATTTCCGTAATATTATGCGAAAAATTACGGAAATTTAATATCACGTTAAAATTACGGAATATTACGCCCAAAAAAATTTCCTGATGATGTTTACAGCCAATTATCAATTATAGTAAATATTTTCGAAAAAAACCAGATAATTCTGTTATTAATTTTATAATCAATTCCATTTTCATTTTCAAATAGAGGATTTAATAAGAATTTTAAAAATTTATGAAAAGTTTCACAAACTAATTTTTTAAATTTAGAAGATTTTTTTTCTTTTTTATTTTTAGCAAATAAAATTGGAAAATATCCTAATAATTGTTTAGCATCTTCCTTATTTCTTCTCTATATAGGAATATTTCCAAGAGATATATAAATAGGATGTAATGAACTTTTTCCTAATGTGTCTATTGTAGTTGTATCTGAATAAAAAATAAGGGACAAAATACATGTTGAAGATGGAATTGAGGCTTCCGCATATTTTCATCAATTTCTAGAATTTTGTTTTGCATATGATTTTTTCCCTTGATACTGATATAAATAAGAAGATTAATAAAACTCTATAAATATTTAAAATAAGATAGAATTTAATATATATTTACCTTTTTATTTTCATATTTAAATATAAAATGTTAAAATATTTCAGGATTTGACAAAAGAATTTCAATACAATTTTTAATTGAACGATAATTAATGAAATACTCTCGATTATTATACACGAGTATACAATGTTTAGAAATAATAATTGTGATATATTCATTTTGTCCATGAATTTTTAACCAGTTTTGATATTTTTTAAAAGAGGTGATTGAGATAAATCTAAATGTTTATTAAAGAATTTTATGATTGAATTTTTAGCTTTATTGCTAAGATTGTATTTTGTAATAAGAGTCATTAAATCTGCATATGCCTCGTTTAAAAATTCTTTAATTTCAACTTCAGATTCTACTATATTATCTTGTAAAGTCAAACTTTTAGGTTCAAATTCTTCTAGAGTATTACTCATATTGGTATCAAATTTTTCTATATAATTTTGCAAACTTTCAAATAAAATTTCATTAAAGTTTTCAAATTTTTCTGAACGAAAAGAAACGTCACCAGCATAATTTGAATCACTTTCATATTGGCAAGAAATTTTGGATACTGGTAATAGATTTTCTTCTCAAATACTTTGCAATTCTTCTATTTAACTAAAATTATTACTATCTGATAACATTTCATTTATACTATTTATACTCGAGACCATATCTGAAATATCATTATTAGATTCCTCTGTACTGATATTAAGTTCTTTACAATATTTTACATGTTGGGAATATACATTTTGGCTCAAAAAATAATAATCACAATATAGACATTTAAAATTTACAGACATTGTTTTTAAATTAAAGTTTAATATTTTTACTGAAATTTTTAAACATTTTTTAACATATTTTTTATAGTACTTATATATCTTTTCAAATTTTCAAATTTATCTTTTCAATAATAAAGAAAAATTTTTAATTTGTTTTGTAATTTTCTATATTAATTGATAAATATACAATAAAAGAATATAAAATTTTATAATAAATATTATATCTGTAAAATTTTGTTTTGCAATTTTTGATATACACGATAATTTTGTGATATAAAAAGAATATAAGATTTTATAATAAATGTTATATCTGTAAAATAAATATATATTTATACTTTCTAATATATTCATTTTGTTTTGTAATTTTATATAATTTTGTGATATAAAAGAATTTAAAAGTTTTTGTTTTTGTTTTACAATTATTATAAAATCTTATGTTCTTTTTATATTACAAAATTATTAAAAATGTTATATCTGTAAAATAAATATATATTTATATTTTCGAATATATTTGTATTTTGATAAGTATTATCAAATTATCCAATAAGTTATAATATGTATAAATGTAGATCCTTTAATTATATCATGTGCAATATATCACAAATGTTTGTTTATTTTAGATCCTTACATTCAGTCATCTATATTTTTATACTCCTAAGTCTCATAGTCAATTTTTTTCGTCTATATTTTTATACTCCTAAGTCTCATATACTTTAGCCAGAACTAAAATGGACGTAAAATTGCGAAAGTGTATAATATTTTTAATATATTTATATTTCTCTATAAATATGGTAAATATGATAGTTTTTATTTCAGTATTTAGTCAATTTGAACTATAAGAAATACATATTTGAACTATAAGAAATATATATTTTCTCAATGAGTTTCAGTACTCTTATTTCAGGTACCCACAAAAAAACTTCGTAAGCTTCTGCAAGTTCTTTGTGACTTTCTGTAAGTTCTTTTCGATGAGCTGTAAGAAACAATGATATATCAGAAAGTANAAATGTTATATCTGTAAAATAAATATATATTTATATTTTCGAATATATTTGTATTTTGATAAGTATTATCAAATTATCCAATAAGTTATAATATGTATAAATGTAGATCCTTTAATTATATCATGTGCAATATATCACAAATGTTTGTTTATTTTAGATCCTTACATTCAGTCATCTATATTTTTATACTCCTAAGTCTCATAGTCAATTTTTTTCGTCTATATTTTTATACTCCTAAGTCTCATATACTTTAGCCAGAACTAAAATGGACGTAAAATTGCGAAAGTGTATAATATTTTTAATATATTTATATTTCTCTATAAATATGGTAAATATGATAGTTTTTATTTCAGTATTTAGTCAATTTGAACTATAAGAAATACATATTTGAACTATAAGAAATATATATTTTCTCAATGAGTTTCAGTACTCTTATTTCAGGTACCCACAAAAAAACTTCGTAAGCTTCTGCAAGTTCTTTGTGACTTTCTGTAAGTTCTTTTCGATGAGCTGTAAGAAACAATGATATATCAGAAAGTAACGATGGTAATAAAACTATAACAAAAGTATTTAAGAATGTATATGGTTTAATTTAATATATTATTTAAAAATACAGATAATAGGGCAATAATTCTAAAAATCTACAAAAAACTAAATAAGCTCGAAACAAATTTTGCAGATATGAAAAAAGGTCAAAGTGGTATGAAAACAGATATTAAAAAAATTAAAAATAAAATATGCTTACTAACGAATAATAAGAATTTATGGAGATAAATTATTACTTTATTAATAGTTTAATGAAATTTGAAGTTTTATAATTATTAATAAAATTTTATAAAATAGGATATAATTGTAAACGCGGCCAAAGTGATATTAAAATTAAATTTGTATTCCAGTTCTCAAGAATATAAAGAAAGCTGTAAAGCTTACATTTAACAATTTCGTAAAGATGTTTATAATTCATTTAGTTGGAAATAGAATGTATATTATAAATCAAAAATCTAATTAAAGGTATGAAATTTAAAATATTTAAAATATTCTGAAATTTATTTCACTTTTTAATAATTAAATATAGTTAAGTGATAAAATACATGGTCAACGAGATATATTGTGTAGTAAAATAAGGACTGCCATGTATGATATTTTTGGAAACCAACTCCGCCCAATAAAATCTAACACAAAATCTCAAGAAATTTTAAATTGGAAGTAACTCTCCAGCACTAAAAGTTGTTATAAAAAAATTTTTGATAAATCAAATTTCTCCAGGAATCTGATTTATATAGAGGTAATCCTAGAAAAAATATGGTCCTCAACTTCGAAACCATCTAAACAACATGTTGCTTGGACAATATCAATCATCTAAACAATATTAAACTCAACAAATGGTAATATAAAAATTTCGGAGAATGTCATAAAATATCCTTTATCGATTAATATTGTAAGTTTTGTAACTTCATTTGTGAAAATATTCTGAAAATTTACTAAAAACTTAATAAAAATAGGAAAAAATAAAAAATAAAGAAACATTTGAGATCAAATCTGAATCTGAATCTGAACTTGAAAATTCTCCTTCACTATCTTCCTCTTTTCCAAGACAACCATAAAAAAAAATGGAAAAATACATTTGAATTTGCTCCAACTTTGAATAATGAAAATTTATTACAAACCAGAGAAACTTGTACTGTACCTTCGAAACGAAAAAGTGCGTCTAAACTTGTGTCAGATGTAAATAATGATGGTAAAATAGAATTTTCTCCATTAAGTGAAATCTGAAAACGTGTGAAAGAAAAAGCCAAAAAAAGAAATTATAAGGAAATATTCAAAAGTGAAAATGAGAATGAAAATAAAAATAAAAGTAAAAATGAAGTAATAAAAGTGAAGATGAATCAAATAACGAAAGTAGCAATAATGATAATAATGAAAAATAATTTTTTTCTTTATTTGTATATAAATTTTTCATTTATTTTATAATAAATAAAAATAAATTTTTTATAATAAATAATAATAAATAAAAATAAACGTTTATCGTGAAAATATAAAATTTTGAAAAAATAAAATGAAATGAAACGAAAACAAGTAGATTATTTCGAAAAGCTTTGAAAATATTTTGAAATATCTAAATTATGGAAATTTATTATACTGAAAATTTTTGAAATTTTATTAAACAATAAATTTTCGGAAATAATATATTTGTTAATTTTTTTATTAATTATATTAAATAAAAATTAATTTTTAAGTTTTTCTTTATCTTGGGATTCTAAAAAAGTTGAGCTATTGTGATATTCCTTGCAATATACATATTGGAGATCTTCCTTTTAGATCTCCAAACTCTTTTTAAAATAATCTGTATGTATAATCTTTTGAAAAAATTTCAAAGAGTTTGTGATAGACTATTTTAACTTTTTGGTCTGTATTTTAATATTATTTTTGTAGACATGAGAAAATAAATAAATAAATAATATAATGAATAAATAAAAAATAAATTTTAAAATATAATTAAATATATTTTTTTTATAAATTTTGTTAATTAATTCATTAGGTTCTATAAAAATATCACATAGTCATTTTTGTATTTTAAAATGATTTTTATATAATGTTTCTAATTGTTTGAAAAGTTCATTATTAGAAATTTGGATAAATAAAAACATTATAAATTAATGAAATAAGATATGTGAAAATATATATATATATTATCAAAACTATTGAATTAAGTCAGATGTAATTAAAAATTGAAGTTGAGTTAAGGCAAATTTTGATTTTTACTAGTAATTGATATAATTAATTAAGTCAGACACAATTAAAAATTAAAATTTTAAGAGTTGAGTCAAATTAATTTTGACAACATATATAGTTTGTTACAATTTAAATCAAGATGTCTGTTAAATTTGAATAGGGGTATCTGTATAGATATTGTCCAAATTATTTTTCAAAATCCCAAATTATTTATATAATGCCAAAATTTCAAATTCTAAATACTATATAATCCCAAATCCAAAATTCCAAATTCTGAGCAATTTGGATAATATGTATAGGTATTTGTTACAATTTGAATCAAGGTGTCTGTTACAATTTGAATAGGTTACAATTTGAATATAAGTGTCTGTTACAATTTGAATATAAGTGTTTGTTACAATTTGAATAGGTATATCTGTTACAATTTGAATAAGTGTATTTGCTATAATTTGAATTGAGATGTCTGTTACAATTTGAATCAAGGTGTCTGTTACAATTTGAATCGGTGTGTCTGTTACAAATTGAATCAGGGTGTCTGTTACAAATTGAATTAGGGTGTCTGTTACAAATTGAATCAGAGTGTCTGTTACAATTTGAATAGGTGTATCTGTTAAAATTTGAATTGGGATGTCTGTTATAATTTGAATAGATATCTGTTATACATGTTGCCTAAATTATTTTTGGCATAGTAAAATAATTTGGGATTTTGGATTTGGCACTTTTTTAATAGTAGTTCAATAGTAACTTGGGATTTGGAATTTTGAAAAATAATTTGAGTAACATGTATTAGAGTGTCTGTTACAATTTGAATAGGGAGTTGGGTCTGGGTTCTAATGTAATTTTCAACAATTGTGCTAATATTGAAGGTTTATAGATTATATTAAGATCATTTAAAGAATATGCAATTCTAGAAATTCTAGACAACATTGTATCCATATTGGATGCATTATCATATCTATCAGTGCCAGTTAGATGGCATGAATGTGTCTGTTACAAATTGAATAATGGTACATATGGTTGGTTCTCTGCTTGCAGAGAAATAATAGATATATGGTGGAGATGGAGATGTTGAAGGAATTAATATAATTTCTTTAATTGATGGTGATACTCTGGTGATGTTGGCCTCGAAATTCTGGTATAAAATTAAATTTGAACTCGATTTGTGATTCTGCCAATAAACTAAATGGCAATTTGGGTGGGAAGTTGTAATGTATCCTATTTTAAAAACTGCATTACATGGACTTTTCTCATACTGGGAAATTCTATGTTTGAAGTTATTCAAATCTAGTTTAACTACTAGTATTTAATAAATTTTAATTATGTGTTTCTTGTGTAATAAAAGCTAATTAAGAATATCTCCTAACATTCAAAAAATTAAAAATAAATAAAAAAATAAAAAATAAAATAAAAAAGTGGGAAAGGATTTTTGCTTACGTATGTATTAAGTAAGATGAGTGTCATTCTTCTTTAACAGATAACTTCTGCTTGCACATTCTATAACCCTTTCTCTCTTTTCATGATAAGTTGCGAGAGTATATCTGTTCTGTTAACAAAGAAAGTAGCCAAAGATATTACTGAAATATTTTGAATTGTCCTGTTTCTAATCTGTGGGATTTACAATCTGCTTATTATTTTTTTCAAAACGCGATATAATATGTTCATTCAAGAAATTATTCCTACAATATACGCAGTTATTTGAGCTTTATTCAATGCAATAACTCTCAGGACTATAATTTTTTTCTTCTTTACAATAGATGATTAAATTTTTAAATAGAAAAAATAAAAAATCGTAAAATTCTATCTGAAAAAGATAATGAAATCACATTTCTCCTCAAAAAAATTCAAATAGATAAATAAGAATAAAAATTATTGTCATATTCTAAGGTAAAATTTTATATTATATGATAATATTTCTTTACTAATTTTAAAATATAGCTTTATATTAATATATTCCTTGCAAAACTGCAAAAAAACCATATGCAATAACGTCTGTTTCTCTTGTGTTGACGGTATTATTTTCAGAATTGTTTGGATTATCTATATTGGTCGTAATGGGTATTCTTTAGGTCAACTTCTACAAATTCTTCGGGTGATTTTTTTTTCCAATTTAATTGTTGTTACAATCTATACGTATTCGGCACATTTTACATTTCTTTAAGAAATTTCAAAATTTGGCAGAAGAGGTTTTTAAAGATTTTAAATAAAAGTAGAATGGCCATGTCAAAAAAAAGGAGATTCCTTTTATTAAAAAACCTATCTAAATATTGATGGATTATATTATAAAAACTTGAATATTGATGGCTTATATTTTTTGCACAAATGAATTTTTAATATTGATGGCTCATAAAAAGCTTGAATATTCCAACCAGCCAGACCAGATTGAAGAACCTGTAGTAAAATAATTTTATTAATTTAAAGACCAAAAGATTCATATTATATATATTATTATATTTTCATCATTATTTTTTGTTCTTACATCAATTACATATTTTTACCAAACCATTCTATTTTGATTGTCTTTTGTTGATTATCTCATTTTAATTTTGTTATATAATAATATTCTCCCTTTTTTTTGGATCCAACTTCCTTTTGAACTAAAGTATTATTTTTTATAAAATTAATTATATAATCATTTTGTAGATAGATTTTCATTATTTAATTTAATATAGCTACTAAACATTTTGGATTTTATAGACTAGACAAATTTTATTCAAATAGAACAAATAAAAAACTAAAGTAAAACAAGATAAAGAATAATACATGCAGTATAATAATGTTTCAACAAGGCTTAATAGTCAGGTCGTGGAATTTCAACATTACGTCCTTCATTTTCAAGTAATTTTTCAAGCTGTTCAAATGAGCGCACCAAATTAAGAGTTGCCGCTCGCTTTTCATCTTCAGTGATTTCGAGTTTAACACTAAAATATAAATTCATTAATTTACAAATTTTTTATATACAATATAATAAAAAATAAGAATAATTTTTTTTTTTCACTTACATTTTTCCTGACTTAGGATTAGGATCAATATATTCAACATTTTCACATTCATTATTTTCAAATTCGTCACTTCCAAAATATTCATCATCTTCATCGGATTCATATTCATTAATTTCATCGGATTCATAATTTCCAAAATATTTTGCAAGATCATCATCTGAATATTCAGATCCTTCATCTCCATCAGCATTATCAGTGTTATAACCATCAAAATATTTTTCCAGATCATCATCAGATTCTTTGTTAAATCCTTTATCTTCACCAATATCATTACATCCATCGTGAACTTCAAAATATTTGCCAACATCTTCTAATTCATGAGCATAACCACCAAAATATTTTTCCTGATCATCATCAGATTCTTCGTTAGATCCTTCATCACATCCATCGTGAACTTCAAAATATTTAAAATATTTGCTAACATCTTCTAATCCATTATAATTGGCGATTTCTTCATTAGCATAACCACCAAAATATTTTTCCTGATCTTCATCAGATTCTTCGTCAGATCCTTTATCTGTATCAATATAATCACATCCATCGTGAACTTCAAAATATTTGTTAACATCTTCTAATTCATAATATTTGGCGTTGTCTTCAAGATCATTATCAGATTCATCATTATAATATTTGTTCACATCGTCATATTCACCACATTCATCTGATTGATCAAAGTGTTCATTTTGATCATAATCATCATCATTTTCATTTTCGCATTGATTTTCATCGTGGGCACCAAGTGTAACAGTTGAAGTATTCGCCAATCCAATGTATCGTTTTGAGATTACCTTGTTCAGCTTTTGCTGCTTTTCTTTGGGTACTAATGGTGAACTTATAAATGGTTTATTTTGTTGGTATTTTGGGCGTTGTGAATCTTCTAGATATCAAAAAAAAAATGTTAGGTATATATATATATTTTAAAATAACTAATACACAAAGTTTAATACTTACGAAGAATCGAAAAAGAATTTCCATAACGGGTTGATGATTCATTTTTTGTTTCATCATTTGTTTCTTCAATAATATTCGCCAATCTAATATAATGTTTTGAGATTACCTTGTCCAGTTTTTCTTTGGGTATCGATGATGAATTAATAAATTTTTTGTTTTGTTGGTACATTAGAAGTTGTGAATCGCCTAGAAATTAAAAAAAAAAGGTAAGGTATAGATATTTTTAAAATAATCAGTACACAAAGTTTAATACTCATGAAGAATTGAGAGTGATTAATTTTTTGTTTCATTACTTGTTTTTTCGTTAATTTTATCAGCGTTTTCATTTTTTTGTTGTTTTTTGATTTTACTATAAATATAAAAATAAGTTAGTAACTCTTTCGTTTCGTTTTTTAAAGTATTTATTTTTAAGAATACATACAAGTATTTTTCGAATGCCGATATGATGACGGAAGCAGAGACAGCTACAACACCAGCGAGAGCAGTTAAGGTGCCAATTTTTTTAGAAAGCATTCTTTTTTTTTTGAACATATATAAAAAGATAGAAAAAAAAATCGAATTAGCTTTTAACCAAAGATAGATAATAAAAATATTCATGCATGTTAAAAGTACCTGAAAACAAAGTTTTGTAGAAGGACAAGCTGAGTGTTAAAAGTAGTATGTAAAGCAACGTGTAGAAGATAAAAGTAAAGTTGTAGTTCAAACGTAAAATTAAATTTCAAGATCAAGTAAGTAAACAAGTTGGTATTTATATTTGATTTTCTTGTTTACGTGACGCGTTCGAGTTTAAGCATGTAAACAATATTTTTGATCGGCGCATGAAACTACGTCATGCCGAAATTTTTATAATACTGGGAAATGAAGTCTGGACAATTGTTGGTAAATTTTAAAGAAAATGATAAATAATTACTTTATTATATATGAATTTATAAATTTCAATACTACAATTGAATCTATTATAAGTCTGTTATCGAATTTTTAAACTCAAATTAAATATTTCTTTTTTTGAAATTTTCGTAATAATAGAAGAATATTAATTTCTAAATTAAAGTAGATTTCTGTATAATTACCCACTTTGATATAACATATTTTCAAGATTTTTTCTTATTATATTTATAATTCATTTACTCTGAAATAGATACTTTGATTATTGAAGAAAAATGAAATCTTCAGTTTAAAAGATTTTATTTGCAGTTAAAATTGGCGATAAAGAAAATCATGTTCTTTAATCAATAATTTTTATTTCAATAAAAAGAAACTTCAAAAATTCAAACTCATCATTTAATTCATAAATTTTTTTGACGTAAAAATTTCGATTAACTACTTAATTTTAACTAATTCGTGTTTTCTTCGGTCAAATTCGAAATAATAAATAACAATTGAAATCCATCATAGATTGTTTTAATAATTAATTTTACCATAATTAGAATAAAGATAATACACCTTAATTTTGTGGAAAATAATTCTCCACTACGTAAGAATTAAATCGAAATTTTTAAAGCATATTCGAAAAACATAATGTTGTAGTGCAATTTATAGTGCAAATCTTTAAAAATAGGCAAAATTTATAAAAATGTGGGAACATTATTATTCTATGATTTATGTAAAGAGAAAAGAATAAAATCATAACATATAACACAATGTCATATGAATAATTTTCGATATCACAGAATTATATTCTACATCTGATATAAATTTAAATAATCAATTACAATTTAAATAATCAATTACAATTTTTTTGGGGGGGGGGATTAAACAAGAATAAGGCTTACACTACCAAAAAAAGAGGATCTTTGTAATCATAATTATTTGGCTTAAATAAATAGGCTTAGCATTAAAAAATATATATAGACAACTACTTGGGGCGGGGGGAGGGGTGGTCACTGCAACGGTAATTGGAATTAGACATCGATATCCATTAGGTTGGTACCATTAAATTAATTTTTTACCTCCTTTTTTCCAAATTTGGAGGCGAAGATCTTTCCAAAAAAGAGTACAATGGGCAAGTGTTCTGAACTTGATGGGATCACCGCTCTATACATGTCGTCAAAACTAATTTGACCTTGACTCAACTCTTAAAATTTTAATTTTTAATTGCGTCTGACTCAACTAATTGCGTCAATTATTAATAAAAATCAAAATTTGCCTTGACTCAACTTCAATTTTTGTCAATTTTAATTGCGTCTGACTCAATTCAATAGTTTTGACGACATGTATACACCGCTCATATCACGAAATCTAACATGATTCACGAATTAATGTATATATTTCATTATTATTGGTTAATAAAATTATAATATATATTTATTTATTGTATATTTACTACATAGAATATAAGTGGAAAATTCTATAAATTATAAATTTATGAAAATTTAGTCTATAATACTTTGATAATCAATATCAATAATGAATATTTTATAATATTTTATTTAAAATATTTCATTTAAAATATAATAGTTTTTTCTCTAATTTAGTTAACTTTCTCATTAGACACTCTCTTAAAAAGTAATCATCTATAAAATTAATTGATCATATTAAACCCTCTACGATTAATATATTCCAACGCATCAGGAATACGTCTAAAAAAATTTTTTTTATTAAAAAAAAATGTTAGTTAAAATTATTCTTTGGAAAAAAAAAAACAATAATAATAATTTTTGAAAAGAATACGTACCTAAAGAAATGTTCTTCTCCTACTTTATCCCATAAACCTGATCGAATAAATAATTTCTTTTGATTCTCACGTAATTTAGTAAAATATACTTTAACACTACGACGATTGTAAGCTTCAACAATTTCCACTAAAATTTGCGCAGCACTAAATAAATAAATACTTTGCTGTTAGCATTGACATTAATTATGGTAAAAAAGTTTTTTACGAATAAATTCATTTTTTATACCTGGCATCAAGATTCTCCATTGTTTCTATATCAAATATTACATTCGTAATTGGTGACATTCGGGCATCTTCAGAAGGATGTACACTCATATCGCCAAATTCTTCTAATCGTCTTAATCGATCTTTTAATTGTCCAGTATTAGCAAAATATAATGGTTCCGCTATTCTGATTACAAGTAACCCTTTTACATGTTCTGCTTGATCTGGAAAATCTTTAATTGGTTTAAATTTATCCGTATTACCAATTCTACCCTAAGATTTATTATAATAATAAAATGATTTATAATATTTGATTAATATATAAATAATATATGAAAATTTATCAATAAATTTTTAAAAATTAAGAATAAAATAAATAATAATATAAATAATTTACCAGTATTGTAATTCTCGGATAAGTAGAATGTTTTACTACAAGTACTAAAGATAACGCCACGGAGATCAAAGTTCCATATTCAGTTGACACAAGGATTGTAGTAAAGAATGTCAAAAGTAGTAAAGCGTAATCATTCCATGCTTTTATTTTATACATGAAGTATAAATCGTGAGGAAGTTCGCGTAATAAAGATAAAGCTGCCATACAGACAATCGATGCCAAAACTGGACTTGGTAGATAGTAAAATAATGGAAGAAGGAAAAATAGACAAAACAATACGAAAAATCCAGTTATTAAACCAGCTAATTGAGTTCTGGCCCCAGCGTTATCATTTATACGACTTCTTGCCATTCCACCATAAGCGGGAAAACATTGAAAGAAACTACCAATTAAATTAGCAGCCCCAAGTGCAACTAATTCACGATTAGCACTAACAGAATAATTATGTTTTGTCGCATAAGTTTTGGTGACTACAATTGATTCTACAAATCCCACAACTGAAACTAAAACTGCAGTTTGAAAACAATCCATATATTGAGGTAAAGAAGGAAATGGGATTTTAAATTTAGGAAATCCACCTCCTTTTATTTGTCCAAGAATTAAGACTCCATCATCATACCATCCAAAAATTGAACAAAGAATAGTAAAGATAATTACAACGATAAGAATTTCCGGAATAAATTGAACGTAGCCATATCTTTTGGAAAATTTACTTTTAGCGAATCCGGAAATCATCAAAAATGCCAAACTTGAAAAAGAAACTATACTCGTAAGTCTATGCGCATCATTTAGATGCGTGATTATATAAAAAAATTTTTCAACTGTTGATGATGCGTGACCAATACCATCTCGAGCAGCATATTCGGTTAACTTTAACATATTTAAAAATTGTTCTATCATAATAACAATTGCTATAGCTGAAATAAATCCTCGTAATAAAGCACGGGATAAAACTGAATCCAAAAATCCTAATCGAACTATTCCAAGTATAAATGTTAAAATTCCCACAAAGAACGTAATTAATCCAGCAATTGCTATGGCTGTATCCGGATCACCTTCTTTACCAATATATTTTTGTTGTTGAGCTACTGATGATCCAACAAGCATAGCAATCAAAGCTTCTGGACCAATGACCAATTGTCTAATAAAAATAAATAATGTATGTTTAAATATTATTATTTTTTATTATCATTATTATTATTTCAAAATAAATAAATAAATAAATAAATAAATTAATTAATAATTCACCTTGAAGTTCCAAGAAATGCATAAATAACACCTGGTATTACAATAGCGTATAAACCATGAACTGCAGGTAACTTTGCCAGTACAGAATATGATAAACCCGAAGGTAATAAAATTGCGGTTACTGTTAAACCAGACACAAAATCACCCCAAAATGTTCCAAGAGAATAAGTCGGTAACCAACTAAATACTGGAACATAATATCGAAGTCGAGTTTTAAAAACTATCCAAGGATTATGTTGTTGTTTAGTACTAAAGGTAGAAGGTACTAGAAATCAAGTGTAAATTAAATTAAAATTTCGTCAATTTTATAATTTCGTTATACTTGAAAACAAATACAACTTAATAGATAGATAGGACTATAACATACATGGTAAGTCATCATTTCTCGCATTGAGTGGTGTCGTTTCTGAAAGTTGATCGCTCTCTTCGTCAGAGCTATATTGACTAACTTTCTTGAGAAATCAAAAATATTTAAAATATCAATTAATTTGAAAAAAATAATCATAAAAATTCTTTATTAATATCATACCAAATTCTATCGATTCAATCGGGGTCGACAATGTACGCAGAGAATTCGCCATTTTTTTATTATTTTTTTTTTAATAAAAAAAAAGACTTTATTTCGTCGTATTGAATTTATACTGGACAACTAAATGGGGTTTTTAAATTTTTGGCGTCTGCAGTTTCCAACTTTACCCCATCAGCAACACGAACACAAAGATGTAACAAAATTATATTGTATCACGGACTTTTAGAGAAAGAATTGTCTTACTTCTTAGTAACACAACGCAAAATTTGGTTGACATTTGATTGTAACAATATAGTAATGATTTATTTTAGTTAAAACTTCCAGGGATCCTATTGTTAATTGTTTCTATAAAAAAAACAGTTCATGAGATCTAGATTTTGCTTTTGATTTATAATATGAATATTTTATTTGTTGTGGGGGAGGGAAATGTCACATGGAAATAAAACTTACATTCAATGCCGTGAGTAAAAAAAAAAAAATTCTTATACAAAATGAGTATCTGATATCACTAACTATTTTTCACCTTATCACTAACCAATAATGCAGTAATGTATAATTTTAAACGCGATATCCAAATCATGTGAATTTTATCTTTGCTATATTTGGTTACATTTTAGATTATTGTTCGTGATCTTCATGGTCATCTTATTTGATAAGAAAATACGAATCTTTTCTTTGCTACAGAAATGCTTTTTTTATTCTCTTTTAAATAAAAATCATGTTTTGTTCATTCGATCTTGGATTTAGGGGAGTGACAGATAATAGGTGACAAATATATGATTTCACATGCCCCAGAATTTATAAATTTTTTAAACTAAAACCTGACTCTAAAATTAATTCCTTTGCCCTGTACCTGCCAGTGGGACAAAGAACAAATTCCATAAAATAAATTATGTAATTATTTTTTTAAAAAGGAAAGTAGTTTCTTTACCAGAATAATCAAGATATTTAAATCTTGTTTAAAAAATAAGTATTTTTACAAACTATTGTGAATCAAATATAGAATTGAATAATATTAATGCTCCTTACATTTGATTTTTGCGTGAGAAATAGTATATTTATCACTATCTTTTACCAAACATTTGATTGTATCCATTTATAGTTTTTATTCATGTACATAGAATATCTTTTACTATAAGTAAACACTGTGGAATTAATCGAGGGTTAATCAATTTATCAACTTTACGAACAAATAGTTTATCCAGAGAACAATAATCCCTTTTCTATTAATTTTCAGGGTTATAAAAAATCTTTACACTTTGATTTTTTTTTTTTCCAAATTTAACTGATAAGAACAATTTAATAAAGATGGAAATTTTTCCCGTCTCACCTCATTAAGGTTTTTAATTTTAACATATGGGGGCGGAATACGTCATAAATGATCTTCTTAGGAAGTTTGAAACTTTAATCTATTTTAACGCAAATAAAATATACCATATAAATGATTATGTTGTTTTAATGTACACGCTAAGCAATTACCAGTTAACCTGTTTTTTTTTATATTAAAAATTATTGTTTTTTATTTTTGAGAGAAATAAAAATTAATTTTAACATTAATTTTATGCCGAGTATTTTTTTTAATAATAATATTTATTTATTATTATATTTTCATTTAAACATTTTAAATAATAAATGTCATAGAATTCAATGATTATCCTTGATTATAATTAGATAAAAATAAAAAAAAAAAACTTTATTTTATTTACTACCTTCCACTCTAAATGGAAGTGTTCAGTATTTTATTTATGTTCATTTTATAAGACTTTATTAAGGCATTTCGTTTGCGTCCGTTTAAATAAATGAATAAACTGTCAACCCAATTGTTCCACTGCCTAACCAAACCAATTGAACTTATTTTATTTCTTCTAATGCTCAATTATAGTAATTATAGTTGTTATATTCTATTTTTGTTATTTTTTGTAAGAATTATTTATAAGGTTACGCAAATCCCTGAACGTATAAGTATATCTGTGTAAATCGAATTTAATTAAGCAATATACTGCGCCATAATAACGTTGACCTTACTGCACTTTCACATATCAAACAAGGAAGATCAAAGGTATAGATCATTTATATATGTTTATATTCCGATGTAAATAAGATTCCAGTTCAAGAACTAATTTGGAAAGATCTTTTAATTAGCCAAGTTATTAGAGATAATTCTAGAAAAGCATTTATTTTTTTGTCGGCAGTAATTACAAGGAAACTATTGAATCTAACAAAGTTAATAATTTTATATGCGTTAAAAACACTATGCTTCACATATTAGAAACCAGTGAAGTTGATGAAACCCACTCTTATACCAAGAGACGAAAATATATGTAAAAGGTTTGTATCGAATTTTTCTGGTTATAATAATTATAATAGATCACTTGAGAAATTAATTCATAACAGAACTTGGAAAGAATCCGAAGAAAAAATTTCATGTATTGTAGAAGATATTTGGAATAATCCAACTCTTACCTCTGAAGTTGCAAAAAAGCCGCATTAACAAATTGAACGTAAAATAATATTAAAAATTGAACAAAAAATAATACAAAAATTGAACGTAAAAATAATATAAAAATTGAATTGTATTTAAATATTTAAGAATAATTAGTCACTTTATATTATCTTTACGTTCAATTCCAGAAATCTAGCTAAAAAAAGATGCATTAATTGACACAAAAATTTGCCAATATATAGCTCTCAACTATTCTTTTTCACCTTCTGGGAGTGAAGAAGTTTTATACATTAAAAACGGGTGATCAGCTGATGATTGTCACTAATTATACAGTGCGGAACCTCTATAACCGGTCAAAAATTTTGCTATTTTTAAATGTATGTTACACCTGCCAAAAGAAGTAAATAAAAATTTTAACCGTTAATTTCGATAGATCATATCAAAAGCTACAGAAATTATCGGTTTTGATCAAAAAATTTTAAGATTTGCCGGTGTTACATAGATTTGAAATTTACACGTTTTACTATAAAAAATAAAAATTGCAAATAATAAATTTTGTGTGACTTTCTAAAAATATTACCATTTTGTAGTGTTTATGTTGCCCAATCATTTTAGCTTAGAAATGCATGTATAGATTATTATAAAAATTTTGAGTTGCATTATGTCTTCGCGCAAAAAATTAGCTGCAAAAAAGAGAGCAAAAAATCAAATTCGCAATGTAAATACAGGTCAATTTATAGAGCAATATTCAACAAGTGATGATGAATATACATTATCAAGTGATGGTTATTCAACAGATAGTTCATATGAAAGTTATTATGCCCAAAGAATATTAAAACTTGGGGATATAGTTTTTAATTTAACAGATATTGATGAAAAAAAGAAAGCACCATATGTTGGAAATTCTACTGCAACGTATTATCGAAAATATGGACCATCTGGTACATTTACAAAAGCAGCTAAAGGTTCATTATCAATTAACCAATATTTACAGCAAATATTACCAATAATTCACAAGAAGTTTCAATTGATGAAATAGAAACTAATACAGAATCAACAAATGATATATTGCAAGTGGAAAATTCTGAAAGTTTGCAAGAAGGAATAATGGATATTGATACTGAAGATATTTTACAATTAGAAGATTCTGAAAGTTCACAAGAAGAAGAAACAGATATTAATGATAATGATATTGAAAATATTTTTTCACAAAAAATAAAAGATTTAGAATTAATTCTTCAAGATAAAAACAAGTTTACTGTATATGAATATTTAAAGTATCGTTCAATTTATGAATTTTTAATTAATTGGAAAAAAAAATATATGTCTCGTGATGATGCTGCATTTAATGCTGCACAAAAAGTTTTTGATAAAGGGGTATATTGCGCAAGAACAATCAAAAAATGGACTAAATACTGGCTTGAAAATAAAACAATACCAATATCAATACAAGGTTGCCATCAAAAAACAAAATCATTCATTGATGATGAAGATATTATTAATGACAGTCTTACTTTTATTCTACAAAACAGTGGAAAAATAACACCAAAAAATTTTCAACAATTTATTAATTTAAAATTTCTTTCAAAAATAGAGGGGAAAAAATCAATTACATTAAAAACAGCTCGTATTTGGCTTAAAAAACTTGGNAAAACTTGGATTAGTTCCACAATCTAAAAAAAAGGGTATTTATTTTGACGGTCATGAAAGAGATGATGTATTGAAATATCGTGAAAAATTTTTAAAAGAAATGAAAGAATTGGAACAATTTATGCCAACATTTATTGGAAATGAAATGACACAACTTAATCCAGAAATTCCTTCAAATCAAAAATTACATATATTTATCACACATGATGAATGTTTATTTTATGCAAATGATGATCGTCCGATAGTATGGGCACCAATTGGAGAACCTCCATTAAGAAAAAAAGGTCATGGCAAATCAATTATGGTTAGTGATTTTTTACTTGAAACAATTGGCAGATTAAAATTAACTCCTGAGCAATCCTTATTAAATCCAAATATACCAGTTGAAGCACGTAAATTTTTAAAACCTGGAAAAAATGAAGAAGGTTGGTGGACAGCAGAACATTTGATTGATCAAGTTATCAATTATGCAATTCCTATTTTTGAAACTATTTATCCAAATGCAATTGCTGTAATGGCATTTGATAATAGTACCAATCATGGTGCAATGCCAGAAGATGGTTTAAATGCTACAAAAATGAATGTTAATCCTGCAGGAAAACAGCCACGAATGCATTCAACATTTTTTGGAACAGACAATATATCACAATCAATGGTTTTTCCATCAGATCATCCACAATATCCAAATAAAGCTAAAGGTATGCAACAAATTCTAATAGAAAGAGGATTATGGAAAGAAGGATTAAAAGGTGAATGTAAATTATGTAAGGGAAAAGAAAAAAAAATAGATTCTCAAAGAATTGATTGTTGCATGCGTCGAATTTTATCATTACAACCAGATTTTATTTCTCAAAAATCTAGATTACAAATTGAAATAGAAAAAAGAGGTCATAAATGTATTTTTTATCCTAAATTCCACTGTGAACTGAATTTTATAGAAATGTATTGGGGTGCAGCAAAACATTACACTAGAGAACATTGTAATTATACTTGGGTAGGATTGCAAAGAATTGTTCCTGAGGCTTTGGATTCAGTTCCTTTAATTACAATTCGTCGTTTTGCACAAAAATCTTGGTGTTATATGGATATATATAGGAAGGGAATTACTGGTAAAATGGCAGAATTTGCAGCAAAAAAGTATAAATCTCATAGAAGAGTTCCTGATAACATTTACAATGAACTTGAATCAGTTATTATTAAATAAATAAATATTAGATCACTATTTCGATCATTTTGATTATTGCTAAATCTATTTTTTAATTGGTTTATATATAAAACACGTGATTTTTACTAACCAGGAAAATTGAGAATTTTTTTTTATTCCATAAATCGATTCTATTATATGAGAAGAGTCTAATTTTTCTTACCCCAGTTAAATCCAATCACTAGATCAAGTTTTATTTAAGATTTTATAGGTTCCTATTATAGAGGTTCCGCACTGTACTCCCCTCGATAATCTCGATGATCCCATACAGTATTATGGAAACTTTATCAACAAGACATTTTGAGTTTCTTTGTGACGAGACTTGTAAAAAATGTTCATGAGTACTTTACGAAACGGAATAGAACTTGACTTCACGCAAGCCATTACTCTTTTTACTGATAGTTTGGCGCTATTAAATCAACTCATTTCTACACCTGGTCAGGACTTTACGACACGAATCTTTACACAAACGAAAACTCGAAATATTACAGTCTGATATCGGACTAGCAATAATAAATCAGTGTCGCAATGTATTTTCAACCAAAAAAAATACATAAGCAATCGGTAGATCTCCATAATACTGTTGAGGTGAGTTAATATGCATACCTTTACTTTTGTTTTGAAATAGTGCTTAACACATTATTATCCAACAGGACACGGTATGCCTTAACGCAAAAACCAGTACTTTTCAAGCTCATTTGGGGTCAGAGCTTCTATTATCCGTAAGAGCTTGAACTTCACCACAAACTTCTCAGGACAAAACGTCATTATTGAATACGTCTAACAAGAGGCCATTTGAGAAAGGGGAGCTTCAACAGTAAGTCTCACTTCCTGCTTTCTATGCGTCGTTTTCAGACATTTTAATGGCTTTTGTTCTTTTTCACATGATAGATATATCCAAAAAATTTCCGTAATATGCGCATTTGATAGAACAAGTGAGGATTTAACAGCAGAAATAGGAGAAGAACTCACTAGAGGGTTGTTCACCATACGGGACATTAATCCTGAAGCTATATTGATACCGTCATCGAAGGGAATGAAGAAAATAAAGCACAAGGTAAAGTATTGGATGTTGGAGAAGAACTTTTTCGATTATATTGTGAAAAAGTTTTCATTGACTTGTAGGTAGACATTAATATATATTAGTTTATAAGGAGATAATGACAATTACTTTTCCTTTTAGTTTTTACTTTGTAGACGTTAATCCTTCAATGAGTAGAAAAATTGGCGAACGGAAACATATAGTTTACCAGATTTCTTCGTTATTCAAATTTTATGAGAACATTTCCTTTAATCGAATTTGATTGAATCGAATCGCACGCTCACACCGCAAAAATTATCAAGTCACCTACTAATTCCGGAATTGTTCGAGTAGATATTAAGGGAACAAGAATATCTGATGACCCAGATGTATTTTATATGGAGGTTATGGGTCTTCCATGTATTGATAAGCACATTATGGGAGACGCAAAGAAAACCATGCGAACGGATATTTTAAATTTGATTGCAGTGTTACAAAATCACCAATAAGTCTTGCAACAAAAGTTGGGGTGTGTAGCATGGTTAAAAGTGACATCCAAAACCGGTGTTTAAACAAGATAATTCTCCAATCCATATCACAAAGAAAAAACCGTAAAGTGGTTTAAGACAAAAAAATTAAAACGTTGGACTGGCCAGCTAATTCTCGCGACCTTAACCCTATAGAAAACATCTGGAACTTTTTAAAGGACAATATTCAGAAGCAAAAAAAAATCTCCATTAACTGTAGATATCGTTAATGTGTTTTTTTTTTTTAGCTTATAAAACTTTTTAACGAAAGAATTGATCCGATCGTTAAACAAGTATGCAATAAGCAAAAAAGACCAAGAATCCGAAATATACCTTCCAAGATTCATAGGTACGGGAACCCACCAGCCGGGGCCCCGAGCTGGACCTTGAATACGGAAGCATTAATACGTTTTAACCGGGATCAATCAAACATAATCTCGGGACTGCTTTGAGTGAGGAGTGATCCAACTACTTTCCAAAAAACTGATGTTAAAGATGTCGAAATTGAAATAGATGAAGGAAAACTCGTTGCAATATTATTTCACAATGCAAGCATCAAGATGGTAAACGCGTTAAAAAATAAGTGTAAAGTAGAAGGGAAGAAAATCAGGAATATCATTTTATTAAAAATTAAGTAATATGTATTTTCAAAAATGTAATAAAAAATAAAACAATGCACATATGATTATAATTTTCACGATGTGATCTGTAATGCATTTGAGACCAAATTTCCGAGGGTGATCCGGATCATCTACTGGCTTAATAAAATCGAAAACCACAAAATTAAATGCTTATCGATTATATTGGATGCTTTTTTGGGATCATCTGTATATTGACGTATAATTCTGGATTTGTCTCTAGATCCACTTTCTCGAAATGTGTGATATTCTCACTGGCTTACATATACCTTATGTCGACCATTAATAAAATATGGAATAATCCGATTTTTGATTCGGCATACAGATCCTCAAATACAACAACTGTTGTGTGAATTTGATAAGGTTTGAATTAATTGCCATCTCGAAATGGTTTGAGTGTTATCTGATTCATTTGATGATTTTAGCCAATTACATATATGTCGATCACATGAGATGATAACCAATTAAAGAGAAATTCTATCATCACGACCAACTTACCTGAATGAGTAATCGCAATCTTGATTACAGGGCGTGATCGTTAGTGTTTGAAAATTCATTCTTACGACTAAACTGGTCAGAAGAAGCGAAAATTCATACATATACAGAAAGATAATTTCAACTAAACTATATTGAAAGAGTAGTACTTGCATATTTAAACAGTGAAACCTCAACTCAACGTTGCACAAGAACCCAATCGGACTATTATTCAAGAGTTAATTCCTAATAGTGATAAAGTTTTTCGTGTGATCCTAGGTGTAGAAAACTTTCTGTAACTCTTCAGCGCGTCGATACTGGAATAGGGATGTCTATGAATCCGATTAAGTAAGCTAACTGTCTTGATCGTTCAAGCCAATTTAGTTCAGATTCACAAGCATAATCCGTTTTCGGAAAATGTAATTTGATGGACTCGAATGGTTAAATTTAGAAGCCTGATGTGGGCAAACTAAAAAATTCACGATACATTACATTTATTAATATCTATATTTTCCGTAATATGCTTACGATTAACATTACGTAATATATCTATTCAAATTGAATAATATAATATACAATAATTTTAAGGTTTAAATTATTAAAAAAATAAAAATAATAAAATTCTATAAAACTTAAATAAATATAATTAAAGATAATCAATCAACATTTCTAGTTCTAAAATATGTTCAAGATACAATTTTCTATTATTAGAAGGGTTTTCACGTTTAGTAGTTCCTTGTTGCTGTACTTCATTAGGATCAATCTTATACATAATTTCTAACATTGTTTTATAATCATCAAATGAAAATTGAGATCCGTGTTCTTTTATTTGTGCAATCATATCCTATTTTTGTTTTTTAAAGAAATTTGAAATTTGAATATTTCGACACACACATTTCAACATCAATTACAAATAAAGATAATGATGAAACTTACCGTTGGTCCTAGATTAAACAATTCATAATATTGTCTACTTTTATCCAATGAAATTTCTTCAGGTGTATCAACAATGTTCTTTAAATTTTGTTGTAAAGCAAGGATATTACGTGTCATTTTCATTACACCATTGCTATTTAGATTCCTTATGTACATAGCATTATGGATCAGAATATGTTCCATTAATGCATCAAGTCCTTCAAATACAAATCTAAAAAAATTGAATAAACGGGAAAATCATGAAAATGTAATAAAAATGTACTGAAATATGAAAATATACGAATTGAATAAATGAAAAATAATAATAGTAATTTATAAAGACTTGCCTTCGCTCTAGTAATGGTAAATTGACTGATATAATATCTTCAAATTTTACCATTCCAGCATTCAATGCCAAAACGTATGGATCTGGTTCATACGCTTCATAATCAAGCTGATAATTACCCTATAATAAAAATACAAAAGAAAATCAATAAATATATTTTTTATTAACCTCGGAAATAAAAAAAACACTTTATAAGAAATAATGAATACCTCTCGCGTTGCTAAATCAAGATAATACATCGCGTGACAACGAAGTTCTACACGCAAAGTAAATAAGCATTGTTCAGCCAGTTGTTGGAATGTGGCTAGTAAAGCATCAAGTCGACTAATATAATAATGATTTTTTGAAAAAAATAAAATAAATAATAATAAAATTAGATAACAAATATAATAAAAATGCTTTTTGATAATATTTACTTTGCCATTTCTCCAGTTAAAGGTAAACTCGTATTATCTTGAGTTCCATTGTTTTTTTCTTCCTTTTGCGAAACATCAAAATTAGTCAATTCTCCAAATTGTGACCAACGTTTATTTATCTTTGCCTGCCATTATTTTCAAAATAAAATAAATTCAAATAAATGCCTAAGAACCTGAATTATTTGAATTCGAATAGAAAAAAAAATTTTTTAATTTACCAGACCACTATCATCCATCGCGTTATTTGCCGATTTTGCGCTGCGCCCTCTCATTTCCCATATCTTAGCATTAAACCATTTCTAAAGATTATAATAATATTTGTACATTAAATTAAAGATAGTTCAATTAAGAAATTAAAATTACAAAATACTAATATATATAAAAAATTATTCTTACCAAACTGTGATATAAGGACCCTAAAGACATCAATTTTTTATTTTCTGTAATTAATTCACTTGAACGAATTACTCTATTATTTTTCAAATTCATCTCAACTTGGATTTCCTAAAATGAATAAAAATGTGAGTAAATTAAATTAAAAAAAAAAAATACAAAATGGCACAATATAAATTCCGAACCTGTTGACATAAATTTTTACGTTTTCTGCGATTTTTTGCGGAATCAAAAAGGTAAGGATATTGTCCCAAAACTTCAGTTAATTGATCTTTCTGCACCCAGGTTGAACTAATTCCTGTTTGATTTCTACTATCTGATTCTTCTGATTCACTAGAATTTTTAGTAACAATTGCTAGATATATTTAAAAAAAAAAGGAAATTATGTAAATTATGTAATCAAAAGTCATTTAAAAATGAATTATTGGTAATAAAAGAAAATATAGAAAATAATAATTATAAATATTACCTTGATATTGTTCGAAACATTTTACATAATACTGTGTAAGCAAAGAAATAATCATACGACTAAATTCTTCTTGATGATTTGACATAGTATGAAGCATCACGCATAATTTTTCGACTATCTTCATTAAGGAAGAAGTACTCTAATAAAATGCAACGAAGAAAATGATGAAGAAATTGATGATTTAGATAAATTAGGATTAAAAATAATACGGAAAATCAAATTATCAATGATACTAACTTTTACTACTGGCATATTGGTAAAATTCTTATAATCATGATCTTCTTGAAAAGCATCGGCTTCTAGAAATTTATAAAGAAAGTAAATAAACTGCAAAATTATTATTAAATTATTTTGGAATTTAAAAACTTTTTCTTGACTGATTAAAAAAAATGTAGCTGCATCATACCATTTGTTGCTTTTTGAAATAGATCAAATAATTTGTCTCCTATCTGAGGCAAAAATACATTGAATACAAAATCATCAAGAAATGTTGTGAAATCTGCTGAAGACCTATTTGCACTATATTAATTTATATATTTAAAATTGTTAAAAATCAGTTATTCATTAAAAATAAAGATTATTACTTATATATAATATAAAATAAAATAAAATAAAATACCTGGGAGGTATTATGGTCTTCACTTTCTCTAAGAAAGCTAACGTGGGTTTAAACAATACTGAAACATTGAATGCATCTGGATAAACAACGAGTCGATGTCCGGCAGTTATATTTGTATTTGCAAATCTATCCACCACAAATACAGATAACTGTCTTTCATCGGGAACCTTGGAAAATAACTCGGGAAGTGAACTTTGGAGATGAGATTTTACTTCGGATTCATATTGATCATCAAGGTTTGCATTCGATGTCGCGTCAACATCTCCAAATTTAAACATTTGCTAAAGAAAAACAATTAAAAAAATAATAATAACGTAAGGAATACAATATTTAAAATTATTTCTTTAATTAAACTTATTTATTTATTATGAACATAATTACTTTTGTTGCATCGCGTGACTTTTTATCCGCAATTAAATCGTGAATAGATGTTTCTGGTGCATTTGTTGATACTGTTTCCCTTTCATCATCAGTTATATAATCACGTAAAAGTGTTCGTACCTAAAAAAATAACAAATATAAAAATTAAAAGGAATAAATAATTAATTAATTAAAATAAAACAATTCGCTTACTTCACTTTGAACAGGTTTCCAAATTTCAGAGAATGGATAAGATCTAATCTTTTGTGATTCTGAATTGTTGTAAAAAAAAAAAATTAATGATTAAAGAAAGGTAAGGAATTTTTCAGCGAGACGATTATACATACCAGCAGTTATTTTAGCATATTCCGGTCTCTATATTTAAAAATATTAATAGAAAATAAAATAAATGCAAAAAANAAAACAATTAAAAAAATAATAATAACGTAAGGAATACAATATTTAAAATTATTTCTTTAATTAAACTTATTTATTTATTATGAACATAATTACTTTTGTTGCATCGCGTGACTTTTTATCCGCAATTAAATCGTGAATAGATGTTTCTGGTGCATTTGTTGATACTGTTTCCCTTTCATCATCAGTTATATAATCACGTAAAAGTGTTCGTACCTAAAAAAATAACAAATATAAAAATTAAAAGGAATAAATAATTAATTAATTAAAATAAAACAATTCGCTTACTTCACTTTGAACAGGTTTCCAAATTTCAGAGAATGGATAAGATCTAATCTTTTGTGATTCTGAATTGTTGTAAAAAAAAAAAATTAATGATTAAAGAAAGGTAAGGAATTTTTCAGCGAGACGATTATACATACCAGCAGTTATTTTAGCATATTCCGGTCTCTATATTTAAAAATATTAATAGAAAATAAAATAAATGCAAAAAATAGAAAATCCTCATCAAAAATAAAATAAAAAAAAATGATAATAACCTTGCTTATCATTTCAACAACATCAATAACAAATCGATGACCTTGCATTACAGCATCTAATTTTGAATAAAGTGTCCATAATAAATCTTTCAATATTTCCATGTGTGTATCATTCTCGGGTGATTCAAGTGAAAATCCATTTAGTGAATCATTTTTCTTTGTTTTCATTATAACAATCGTATCAGCATTTCTATAAAAAAAATATATATATTAAAATTTTTTAATATGAAACAATTAAAAAATGATTAAACACAAGAATCCATTTTGGATATAGAAAAAAAATATAACCTTTCTTCCACCTCAGCAACTGTTTTATCCACCAATTGATATAATTCTACTGGAATTCTTTGAGTTATCGCCTATAATTTATAAATAATATTGACATTGGGCATTAGGAAATTAAAATAAACACATTTTTAAAAAATCCCAATACTAAAATAATATTAAAATAATACCAATATAATACCTTAAGGGCTTGAGGTAATCTTCCTAGGATTGCCAAAGACTCAATTATAATTTCCATATAATAAAATGAATCGGTTTCTGGATTGATATCAAGATTTTCAGTAATCTACAAAAAAAAAAAATAAATAAATAATATTTTCAATAATTTCCTTTTCATTATCTTTTGTTTCAAAAATTTCAAGATTAATTTGGTTTATTATCTTACTATTTCTTCATCTTCATTAAATATTATACTAAATGGTTTGGGAGATTTCGGACTCAATGGCGTATTTATGAAATGTCCCGTATTCACTAAAAAAAAAAATTTATTTATTTATTTATTTACAAAATGGATAATCCTTAAATAAAGTCTTTATCAAAAAATACACTTTAAAGCATTTCATTCTCACCTTGTAAATTTTTCTTATTCTTTGTGTTTGACAGAAGAGTCATTTTTCGATTTTCTCGTCCATCCCATTCCATAAGTGGTGAAGGTACTGATTATTTGAAATTGAAATTTAATTATATGAAATCAAAAAAAAAATTCTAATGAGGAAAATTTAGTNTAAAATAATACCAATATAATACCTTAAGGGCTTGAGGTAATCTTCCTAGGATTGCCAAAGACTCAATTATAATTTCCATATAATAAAATGAATCGGTTTCTGGATTGATATCAAGATTTTCAGTAATCTACAAAAAAAAAAAATAAATAAATAATATTTTCAATAATTTCCTTTTCATTATCTTTTGTTTCAAAAATTTCAAGATTAATTTGGTTTATTATCTTACTATTTCTTCATCTTCATTAAATATTATACTAAATGGTTTGGGAGATTTCGGACTCAATGGCGTATTTATGAAATGTCCCGTATTCACTAAAAAAAAAAATTTATTTATTTATTTATTTACAAAATGGATAATCCTTAAATAAAGTCTTTATCAAAAAATACACTTTAAAGCATTTCATTCTCACCTTGTAAATTTTTCTTATTCTTTGTGTTTGACAGAAGAGTCATTTTTCGATTTTCTCGTCCATCCCATTCCATAAGTGGTGAAGGTACTGATTATTTGAAATTGAAATTTAATTATATGAAATCAAAAAAAAAATTCTAATGAGGAAAATTTAGTCTTACGTTCATTCTGATCCTTTGTATATTTCACCCAACGACTATCGCAATATGCACTTTTCACGTATAAGTGATCATGCAATTCCTCTATTAATAGTTCGTGAAGTGACTACAAATTATAATTTAAAATAAGAAATAACGAGAACAAAATTAAAATAATGAAATAATAAATCTAAACTCACACTATGTTGCGCTTTTAAATATCGTCGTAAATCTGAAAGTGCACCTATTCCAATCATCTCTTTTCTATCTAACATTCGTATCGAATCCAATAATAATTTCGATGCAGTAAGAAAATGTTTTTCTCTTAACAATCCTTCTAATTTCTCAGGTGTTTCTTTAAAATCTTCTCTATCAAAGAGTAAAATTAAAAAAAAAAATGGTATAATAAACAAAACTTTATTTCATATAAAAAAAAAACAATAAAAATAATTAGCATACATTAAATCCAATATCCGAATCATTTCCTTATATTGTTGGCTACGTATCCACAACTGAAACAAATCTGATCGCTTTGATAACAAAGCCTCTTTGCATGTTTTTAACCTTGTTTTCATTTCTTTTACTCTTTCTTGAGAATCTAAAATTTATTAAAGAAATTATTAGATTCATTCATTCATTCATTCAGTAATATCAAATATTTAAACTAATATTTGGAATTCCTATTTAAAATAACAATATACCTCCAATACTTTGGATGACTCCCCCAAATGTACCAATTGAACTATTAAATCCTTGATAATAATCTTTAAAATAAAATTATTCACAGAATAAATATTTAATGATAATAATTGATGAATGATGGTAAATAATAATTTATCTAAAATACTATAAGAAAAACAAACCATTTACAATAAATTGAAGTGCTCTATCAAGATTTTTCTTTGTTTGTTGAAAAAATTTATAATCTTTGCCAAGTGAACTATCATCAAGCAATTGCAAAGAAAGTGGCACCGGATTAAACTAAAAAAAAAACAAACTATAAACATTTTTATTGGTTTTGAAAATACTTTTTTCGGAATAATATTTTAACTTACATCTTCACTCGTCATTTCTTCCCAATCCTGGTTAATTTGTCTCATTACAGCTAGGAAACAGAATTAAAATATAAATAAGATTTAAAAAAAAAAATTCTTGAAACCATTTTTTTTTTTTACATATCAAATATGGCTAACCTTCCATTTCTCGAAAACTGTCATTTTGTGAATTTCTTTCCTCGGCTGGGTACAAGCCTCCCCAGTCATCTTGGTGACCATTACCAGTATAATTGCTCATTACGGTCGGTATCGAGTTTAAAATAATTTTATGATATTTGATTTTTCAAAGTAGGTCAAATTAGATGAATTAGATAATTGCCCAACATTACCACATTTTTTCGTATTGCTAATCTATTTGTTTTGGTATTACGAAGACCCATATATAGTTATTCCAGAGCACCTTCGAGAATTCTTATTGAACTTTAAATGCATCGATATTTTTATCGTTTATCTGGTGGTCGAAATAATTTAATATTTTTTTTTTGTTTCTTATCATTAATTTTACTTATCAAAAAATTTACCAAAAGATATAAATCTCCTTATATTTTTTTTATTGATAATACTGATTGATTTGCTCAATACAAAAAAATGTAATAAAATAATTTTTAAAATAGTATATATAAATACTTATAATGAAAATGAATTTAAATTTTGCTGCATTGAAATTAAATCTTCCGTTAAGCATGTGCAAAGAGGATTTCATCTCGAACATAGGAGAAATCCAATTCAATCGTGTAAATACAAGATTCATGTGGCAATTCTGAAAGTTCATAAATCAAGAATTTATTGTTTGTCCATTCCCATAAACCATGAACATTAAACATGTCAGTGTGAAGTTCAAACTCTTCTATCGTAACACCCTCAACGAGAACGTATGAAAGTCTTGATACAATCAATAAAAAATTAGTCTAGCTCATAAATAATCAAACCATTATGAAGAAATTTACATTGCTTCTTCCCACTTTGTATCGGGATGAATATTTTCTTCCTCCCACCATAAGCTTCGAAAATATATATAATCTGGCATTTGTATCAGAACAGTGCAGTGTTATCAATTCTGATATTAGTAACCAAAAGGTTAGCAAAAAGTAGAAGGGAAGTACCAGTTGCACATATCTGTCTACTCACACTATGAAGGTAAGTTTCAATTAAAGTTGTGGGCAAATTTAAATCATTTGCCTAAGTACATATACGATTTAAGCATAAATTTACAAGGTCTGAAGTATCTAATACTGAGTTGTAGAATGGAGAATACTATGAGGAAGGTTAAGATTCAATTATTGCAGTGCATAGAATATATGGTCAAGCTATTAAGATAAACTATCGGATGGGAAATAAGAATAAGAATAATTATATTTCAATAATTCCATTGAATCAAAGATTTAATGTTTAATTTTAATTTTATTTATTTATTATCTAATACAATAAGCATATCAAACTTTAAAGTATACCTAATTTTATGCAAGAAAACTTGAATTTTAAATATATACATCTGATAGGTTGTATAACAGATAAGTCAAAAATATCAAAACATATGTCCAATAGGAAAAACCTGAATAAAATTTTTAATAAATCAGGTGTTCAATACAGTGGCTATAGTGCATGACACTTAAAGACTGAAATTCTATAATTTGTTCCATTTTTCAAGCCAAAAATCAAATGAACCAAAAAATCGATTTCTACATACTTTACAAAGAATCACATGACTTCTGAATTTGATCATCACTTTTTATTTGTCAAGAATCAATAATAAAAACATGATATTCTAATTAACCAATAAAAATTAATTTACGTAATTGTTAGGTCACGTTTTTGTTCCACTAGACATCGATCATATGAAGGCAGGACGTTTTTGAATCGATATAAGTCAAGAATGAGTAATTATTTTTTTAAAAAGAGGCTGACAGTTTGTAGTAAATTAACTTAGCTTCAAAATGTCAACTTCCTTTTTTTGGTATTACCTCTGTATCACATTCTATAACCTTTTAAAAATCATTAAATTTAATGCAGTCTTTAAGTGTTGCGCACTGCAGTGTTGGCCTATGACCAATTATGACCTATTGGTCAATTATAGTTATGACCATATGACCTACTATGACCTATAGTAAATTATGAGCTTTTATGACCTACTGATGATTGATATGACCTAAAATGTCCATCACTGGCGCACTGTATCAAAAGTACTGCATCACATGATTTTTTGCCTTCAAAAAAATCTATCTCCCAGACAACTGATTTTATAATGACAGTTATTATACCTATTTTAATTTTTAAGTTTTGGAAATTTTTTTAAATTTTTTTGGTATCAAATTAATAACACTGATTTTTTGCAAATGGATAATCGATATAAGGAACTGTCACTTAGTAAAATTTCAATTCTAAATAAAATTCTACACAGAAGTGTCACAATAATGGTGACCAAATGATAGATAATCATTCTTAAAGAGAAATCATATACCAAATTTCATGATGATCGGATTAGTAATTACAGAAAAATTAACTCTTTTTTTTTTTTTTAAAACGCTATGATCATGTAGCTTAGTTTATTGATTAGACTTTACAGACTTATAATCTAAAATATTACTAAATTAAACTATAGTATTAATGTAAACTAGCTACATCAGGAATTATATAGAGATATTTTAATATGCTATAAATACAAAATGTCATTAATACACATTAAAACATTATATTCTAGTACACTATAAATACAAAAAGTATTTATTGCATTCGAAATATGCCATTCTAGTATGCTATATGAACGAAAAGTCTTTATTACGTACTAAAACATTGTGTTCTAGTACATTATCAGTCACTGGACATGTCACAAAAATTAAATCCAAATGTAAAATTATGTCGATTATAGTAGGTATCAGTATAACGCTAAGTAGATAGCACTATATATATAGTGCTATCTACTTAGCGTTATACTGATACCTACTTACCCTATATTGTTACCTACTTATGGGTATACTGATATCTACTTATTTTATAGCTACCCGTTTTGGCCTCTAATAAGTCTGATATTTGCTTCCTTTTAATGATTCAGGTGATATGCAGATTGCATCTGCATCGTCATTAAGTGCCATCGTGGCATAACATGCTGTGGCTTGACGATTGTGGCCAATTTTTGTCGTCACCCACATGTGATATGTCATATGCCGGTTTGATAATTGTGGCCGATTTCCGTTATTGGACCACATGGGTAAAAAAAATATATCTGACGATGCATTCAGTTGCATGTCGTCATTTGTGGGCCCGATGTGAGGGCTATGCCCAAACTGGGCACGTAGTGCCCTAGCTTTCTGATTAATTCCTCGATAAGGGCCAGGGTTGAGGCACGTAGTACCGAATTGTTATCTGTTCTTAGCTTTACATAATGCAACCAAATATCGCCCGAGGATAAGGCACGTAGTGCCGAATTGCTATCTGTTATTAGCTTTGCATAATTCATTCGATTATCGCCCAAGGATGAGGCACGTAGTAATTTTACTTTGGTGGGC
>PQFF01000327.1:637028-651189 GCA_003547095.1 Diversispora epigaea | reverse complement strand
AAAACCTTCGAAGTTTAATGTTATGTTTTTTGATATTTGTGTAAACTTTCGAAACTCAACGATTGGTATTTTGACGTATTTTGTTTTAAGTTTATTGCTTTCGGATTACTTCGAATTTAATTGTTTTCATTATACTTCGATATAATTGTAGAAATTTTATTTTGTAATATTTTATTACTTTCTGAATTTTTATATAATTTATTATTGATTTTATTATTAAAAGATGATAATAAACATTTTATAACATTCTTAAAATTTTTCTTTTTTTTCTATTTTCCTATAAAATTCCACAACGTTTTCGTACAATGACGCGAGGTAATCATTTTCTATATATCTAATACGTCTACAACAATTCCTAAATATGATACAGGTTCCTATTTTCTGTAATATTATATTTTCTTGATATTTCTTTTCATCTTGTTCTTTTTTAAAAGATAATAATATTTTAGCTTCGTTTTTGTTTTTCGTAATCTTACGAAAGATATTTAATTACCTTTTGAGATTTTTTCAAATTTCTTTCACAAAATTTTTCTATTATAGTAACTAAAGTTAATATTATTATTTGCTTTGAATCTTCTCTTATATCAAACTATTAAAGGGTGTATTACGTCGTATATTTTCATTAAATATTGTAACGTTTTGCGATTTGAAGCAAATTAATTTTTCAAATAAATAGTTCGAATACTTACATTGTTGTCATAAATATCTTAACAAAGTAGAACTTATGATTTTAAATACTACTACATAAAACCCTAACATAATTATTTAATAAAATAAATTATTATTTCTTGTCTCTTCGAAGATATTCTATTAGATACATATATATTATTAATATTCTTATATGAAATTAAAATCACATAAATTAATAGCATTACAATAAAATTAGTGTATTTGATATAACAATAATTATAGAAAGATATAAAATATACCATTTCGAAGTGTTTCGTAAGTATATGTTAAAGTTAATGAGGTATTCCTAAAGTAAACAAAGTATGAAATATATTTATTTACTTGTTAAAGTTATAAATAAAGTCAATAAATATTACAAAATAAATTATAGGAAGATAAAATACATCATTTCGAAGTGTTTCGTAAGTGTATGTTAAAGTTAATGAGGTATTCCTAAAAGTAAACAGAATATGAAATATATTTATTTACTTGTTAAAATTATAAATAAAGTCAATAAATATTATTAAATACATTTTGAATTATGGTGTATTTGATATAATAATAACAAAATTCAATTCGATATAGGAAGATAAATGTATTCCTTTTCGAAGAGCTTCATAAGGATTGTTAAGAGAGTAAAGTAGTTATTTCTGAAAATAAACAAAAAATATTATGTTAAATAAAAAGTCATATGATAAGATAACTGATCTTTTTGTACAAATAAACAAATAAAAAACGTTAACTTTTGAAGAAAATTTGAAAACGGAGTATAACCTAAAGATAAACTTCAAAGGATATTGTTGACAGTACAATGTCGATTAAAATTGTTGCAATAAACTTCGAAGGATATTGTTAACAGTGCAATTCCAATTAAAATCACTGCGATAAACTTCAAAGAATATTTGTTAACAGTGCAATGCCAATTAAAATTGCTGCGATATATATTGAAGAACAGTGCAAAATTGCTGCGAAAACATTGGTTTATAACTTGTTATGCACAGGTTTATGTTTATGATTGCCTTTATAAATGTAGAAATTTGATAAACTTCAGACACTATTAATAATAGAATTAATAATACCAAATAAATCACTATTGCATCTTGCACTCGTGCAATAGTATAATTAAGTTCTCAAAATTGTACAATTTTATAGNAAGAGATATAATTCACGCTTTGATACTAATGAATATTTTATAAATAAATATTTGTATTATAATTATATCAATAAAATTTCGTATTGTATTAATATTAATATATAATGCAACATACTTTTATATTTTATTTTAGCAACGAAGTTTGCTTCAATAATTTTATCATTTCTTTTTTTATTATTTTAATTTGTTTCAGAAAGTATTCATATTTTATTTGTAGATAATACCTTTTCAATATGTAGAAATTTAATCAATTAAATAAATTTTTAATAAAATAATACATATCTATAAACAATACATACAATACTTCAAAAAATGAAAGATATACTAATAATAACTTATTTAATGAATTATCCTTAAAATTAAGTGATATGCATATATGCATACAATAATACCGCCTTTCTCGCTATATCAAAGGTAAAGTTTATTTATAATTACATATCTTAAAATAATTCGTGACATAAATTTAATATTTATGTAATTAATCAGGATATAATATTATGATTAAGGGTGGAAGGCTCAATTGATATGAAGGCTGGCTCAATAATTGCATCTTTGGCTAATTAATTTTGCGCCAGCTAAATTCTGGCTAAATTCTGACTCAAAGGCTAATTAAATTGCGCCGGCTAAATTCTGGCTCAAAGGCTAATTAATTTTTTTCTGGCTAAATTCAGGCGCAATTTCTGATTGGCTGGCGCAATTTTGGTCACGTGACAAAAGGTTGATCAGATAAAATTATTAATTAATTTTACCAATATTAACATTTTAATATATTGTTTTAAAATAGCTATAATTTGGTCAATTTTAATGTTACAAAAATGAAATATATATCATCTTGTAGCTAAGAACCAGATCTTTCGATCTGTCATAGAAATATCATAGTAGAAAATCGCTCCTAGTTACGTAAAATTGATTTGAAATTAAAGCTAAAATTAATTATTTTTAAAAATTTAAAAATAATTATTTAATAAATTTTATAATTGCGCCAGCCAATCAGAATTGCGCCATTATTTAGCCTTTGCGCCAGAATTTAGCCATTGCGCCTGATTGCGCCGTGGCTAAATTCTGGGCTCAATTGGCTAAATTAAATCTGGCTAAATTCCTGGCTCAATTCGTATTGCGCCTACCATCCCTAATTATGATGTGTCAAAAAGAAGGAGAGAAGGGTTGGCATATGAAGTATTCGAAGTTATTATTAAATTCCAAGAAAATAAGATGGAAAAAAATGTATTTAAAGAATCGAAATTCTTCTATCTTTATCATAAAATATTTGCAAATAAATATTTAAAAATTTTCAAAATGTCTCGAAGAACTTTAATTAGTTTTTATCAAAAAAAAAATCAAAGAGATAATGATAGAATTTCTAGTTTTTTATCTGGATCAAGTTCAGTATCTACTCCAGCAACAGTAGAAGCATCAACTTCAAGATCATCATTTGAAAGAAGAGGAGGAGAAACTGAAATGGAAGCTGTATTAATAGGATCAACAGGAAGTGATAATAAACGACAAACTTCTCCATCAGCTTAAGCAAGAAAATGAAGAAGAACTGAAAAAGGAAGAGAACAACATTCTGATGGTAATTTTTCAAAATTTTTCAAAACATTTAATAAAAATATTTTCTAATGTATAATTTATTTTATTAGAAGAAGAAGAATCTCTATTGAAAAGAAAAGGAAAACAAGATCAAATGCTAGACTATTTAAAAAAAATTGATAAGGAAGTCGGAGAACTTCAAAAGGAAATGTCTAACATCCAAAAAAAAATGGAAAGCAACAAATTATGGGATGAGATGTATGATCTAACATTTGTTAATGTAAGTGATTTATTTATTTTCTTTACAAGCAAAAAACTATTTTACTTATAATATTCTTAATATTTTGAAAAAAAAGAAACTTGTTAATGAAATTGCAAACAAGACAATTTTTGAAGCAATTTATCCAAGCGACGACAAATTTAAAGAAGTTGCTGCGAAATACGTTATAAATAAATATCCGGAACTTTTCTTAGATTGGAATAACAAACGCTGGACGTTTTATTATGATTTAACTATCCATAAAAAAGTAAGTTTTACTGAATTGCATTATAATTTTAAATATCCCAATAATTATTAAAAGATTTTGAATTATTCATAGTTATTGGAAAGGCATCGGTCAAGAAGGGGNCTTTGGCTAATTAATTTTGCGCCAGCTAAATTCTGGCTAAATTCTGACTCAAAGGCTAATTAAATTGCGCCGGCTAAATTCTGGCTCAAAGGCTAATTAATTTTTTTCTGGCTAAATTCAGGCGCAATTTCTGATTGGCTGGCGCAATTTTGGTCACGTGACAAAAGGTTGATCAGATAAAATTATTAATTAATTTTACCAATATTAACATTTTAATATATTGTTTTAAAATAGCTATAATTTGGTCAATTTTAATGTTACAAAAATGAAATATATATCATCTTGTAGCTAAGAACCAGATCTTTCGATCTGTCATAGAAATATCATAGTAGAAAATCGCTCCTAGTTACGTAAAATTGATTTGAAATTAAAGCTAAAATTAATTATTTTTAAAAATTTAAAAATAATTATTTAATAAATTTTATAATTGCGCCAGCCAATCAGAATTGCGCCATTATTTAGCCTTTGCGCCAGAATTTAGCCATTGCGCCTGATTGCGCCGTGGCTAAATTCTGGGCTCAATTGGCTAAATTAAATCTGGCTAAATTCCTGGCTCAATTCGTATTGCGCCTACCATCCCTAATTATGATGTGTCAAAAAGAAGGAGAGAAGGGTTGGCATATGAAGTATTCGAAGTTATTATTAAATTCCAAGAAAATAAGATGGAAAAAAATGTATTTAAAGAATCGAAATTCTTCTATCTTTATCATAAAATATTTGCAAATAAATATTTAAAAATTTTCAAAATGTCTCGAAGAACTTTAATTAGTTTTTATCAAAAAAAAAATCAAAGAGATAATGATAGAATTTCTAGTTTTTTATCTGGATCAAGTTCAGTATCTACTCCAGCAACAGTAGAAGCATCAACTTCAAGATCATCATTTGAAAGAAGAGGAGGAGAAACTGAAATGGAAGCTGTATTAATAGGATCAACAGGAAGTGATAATAAACGACAAACTTCTCCATCAGCTTAAGCAAGAAAATGAAGAAGAACTGAAAAAGGAAGAGAACAACATTCTGATGGTAATTTTTCAAAATTTTTCAAAACATTTAATAAAAATATTTTCTAATGTATAATTTATTTTATTAGAAGAAGAAGAATCTCTATTGAAAAGAAAAGGAAAACAAGATCAAATGCTAGACTATTTAAAAAAAATTGATAAGGAAGTCGGAGAACTTCAAAAGGAAATGTCTAACATCCAAAAAAAAATGGAAAGCAACAAATTATGGGATGAGATGTATGATCTAACATTTGTTAATGTAAGTGATTTATTTATTTTCTTTACAAGCAAAAAACTATTTTACTTATAATATTCTTAATATTTTGAAAAAAAAGAAACTTGTTAATGAAATTGCAAACAAGACAATTTTTGAAGCAATTTATCCAAGCGACGACAAATTTAAAGAAGTTGCTGCGAAATACGTTATAAATAAATATCCGGAACTTTTCTTAGATTGGAATAACAAACGCTGGACGTTTTATTATGATTTAACTATCCATAAAAAAGTAAGTTTTACTGAATTGCATTATAATTTTAAATATCCCAATAATTATTAAAAGATTTTGAATTATTCATAGTTATTGGAAAGGCATCGGTCAAGAAGGGGACTATATCAACCCAAATTAAAAAATCAATATTTGCGGTATTCAGAAATCTTCCGCGAATAAACATGAAAGCATCTCCGAGTGAAATCAAAACTTGGAAAGAATTGCGTGTAGTGAAAGAATGTTATGATAAGCTTCATACGAATATGTCGGATGAAGCCATAACCTGGTGCGGAAAGATCGTTCGCGAAACGTGGCAAGATGTGGAAAAAATTTCTGACGAACAAATAGCATTTACTGTAGCAGTGTGCGAAAGTTTTTTAAATCCAAACAATAAAATACTAAAAAATGATGGCAAATTTTTAAGTAAAAGAATAAAAAAAAACAGGGTAAGTATCAAAAATATCCGGAAATTTGTTATTTCTAATATACTAATAATATATATAATTTGTATTAATAGAAAAAAAAGGAAAAAGGTAAAAGTTTCAATTTAACGTCTAGCAAAGATTCAAATGAGGAAGAAGAAGAGGAAAGAGAGGAGGAAAGATGCGAGGAAAGAAGTGAGGAAAGAGGCGAGGAAAAAAGTGAGGAAAGAAGGGAGGAAAGAATAGAGGAAAGAGGAGAGGAAGAAGATGAAGTTTTATATGAAGGAGAAAGCATTTCGCGAACTTAAATTAATTCCAGGAATATTTCGAAATTTTTTTATTGATTATTTTTATGTTTGGAGAAATTTTTTAATTTTTTATTAGTATTATTATAAAAAATAAAACATTACGGAAGTTTATGAAATTTAAAAAAATAATTTCGCAATATTATGAAATATATTTATTAACAAAATATTCATTATCTTTGTCAAAACGAGGTATAATATGTACAATATTATCTATAGTTTCAATTGGAATTAAATTATATAACTTCACTAATTTTAAAAGAGGACAATTATAGAGATAGGAATTTTTTTGAAATTTGAAGTCGTACCATTGAACTAATGCGAGATTTAACGGAGATTTTTCTTTAATTTCAATTTTTGCCATTAATAAAATTTTACCATAACATAATCCTTCATCGGATTGATAATCAGAAGATTCATTAGAATCCATCGAAATTGCTACATTACTGAACCATGGTTTATCATGAAATTTGTTTTTTGCCCTTATTATTGATCCATTTTCTAAAGTTGCCGTACCATATATAATAATATCACATTCCTTAATATCTTTAATTTCTAAAATATTTTCTAAAAAATCGTCGAAACATTCTAAAAATTGGTCAAAACCTTTAATCATATTATCGTTAATATTTGGATCATTTATTTTTTCACAAAAATATATATACGCTTCTGTTAATTTTGTTTCAAAAAGCTTCGATGAAAAGTTCAACAGTTTAGTCGGCTTCTTCTTTTTTTGTTTTTTATTAATCACGTTTATTATATCTTGTCTTTTCAACTAAATTTAAAAGTTATGAATTAATTAATAGTTCATTTATATTATTTATAATAAAATAGTTAACTTACTGTTTTCATTATTTGATCTTCCACATTTTTTTTATTGCTCATTNGTACCATTGAACTAATGCGAGATTTAACGGAGATTTTTCTTTAATTTCAATTTTTGCCATTAATAAAATTTTACCATAACATAATCCTTCATCGGATTGATAATCAGAAGATTCATTAGAATCCATCGAAATTGCTACATTACTGAACCATGGTTTATCATGAAATTTGTTTTTTGTCCTTATTATTGATCCATTTTCTAAAGTTGCTGTACCATATATAATAATATCATATTCCTTAATATCTTTAATTTCTAAAATATTTTCTAAAAAATCGTCGAAACATTCTAAAAATTGGTCAAAACCTTTAATCATATTATCGTTAATATTTGGATCATTTATTTTTTCACAAAAATATATATACGCTTCTGTTAATTTTGTTTCAAAAAGCTTCGATGAAAAGTTCAACAGTTTAGTCGGCTTCTTCTTTTTTTGTTTTTTATTAATCACGTTTATTATATCTTGTCTTTTCAACTAAATTTAAAAGTTATGAATTAATTAATAGTTCATTTATATTATTTATAATAAAATAGTTAACTTACTGTTTTTATTATTTGATCTTCTACATTTTTTTTATTGCTCATTCGGTAAGGGATTTTAACAAAATCTTTATGTAAACTTTCGTAAGTTTCTGTTGTGTATCCATTTATTGCACCAAACTGACGAATTGATTCAAAAATATGATAAATCCACGAATGAAATTTTGGAAATTTTAAATTGGAACTTGAATGTAGTTTAAATATTTCAACAAATAGTTTTGCCTATTCAAACGTATCCTTCTGAAAAGGTAAATTATTTAGTATATAATTAGTAAAATCAAGATTTTAATTTTTAATAACATACCTGAAAATTTTCGAGATCGCTTTCTGTGAATATTTCTGATCTGCTCATCATGTACATTTTATTCCATTTTGCGTATACTTCTGATAATTTTCTATTTTCAACAAAATCTTCAACATTATTTTTATTTTCTTCATATAAATTATCTACCACAAATACCATTACTTTCATTAGAATTCTATATTCTTTTGCAGTCATTCTGGAAATTGATTGAAGTCCGTTAGTGAACATTTGAAATTTTTGAAATCGTGGAATTTTCGAAAGTCTATCATCTATTTTACCGACTAATGAACTATCTTGTTTTTGAAGAAGTGCTTGAGTAAATTTTATTTGGTATTGAAATAGTCTCAAATCTAAATGGTGCATTCTATCTGGAACTGTTGCTGTATATATATTTATGCTTGGTAAAGACCAAAAATAATTAGGGATATTTTCCAAACTCACATCCTGTCCAGCATCATTGTAAAAGGACCCCGAGCAATCTATAAATAGGTCACATTAGAGTTTGCTTAGCTATCATAGTAAAATTTTTAAAAAGTTGCTTATTTTTAATTAAAATTTAAAAATTTACTTACAAAAATTATATTTTTCCTTTCTTATTTCCTAATTTAGTATTATCTGACCTATTCATAGAATGCTCGGGGTCCTATTGTAAAAGTATTCTTGCATATTTTCATTATTACGAAAAGTTATATCAGACAAATCGGTATTTGATAACAATGTCTTTGAAATTAAACAAAAATGACAAGGAAAGTTCGAATTAGTTGATTTGTATACTAAACTAAATGTAGTAGCTTCCGGCCAATCATATATGATTGTTGATATACGGGGAAAGAACCAATATGTTTCATTATCAACTTCTAAATCAATACCTTTTTTTGCAAATAAAGGATCTAATAAAAATTTCATAAAATTATGGAAGATTAAGCGTACTAATTTTTTAAAGTCTTTAGATTTTTTTTCAAATTTATCCTTTGCTTTTAAAATAGGAAGGTATCCAAGTAATTGTTTAGCATCAGATTTATTACGCCTTTTAGTTGAAATATTTCCAATTGATATATAGATAGAATGCAAAGAGGATTTACCTAAGGTATCAGTAGTAGTAGCATCAGAATAAAGTATTATAGATAAAAGTTTTGAACCATCTGGTAAAGAAGCTTCAGTATTCTTCCACCAATTTCCAGTGTATTGTTTACTGTAAGCTTTTTCACCTTTGTACTATATTATAAAATATTACAGTTAATATTATTTTCAATATTTAAAGTTTATATAGATTTAATATACCTTAAAATTTTCGAATCTCAATGTAAAATTTTGTGATATGTCGGAAATAGATAAAATATTTTTAATACAATTAAGAACGGAATGATAAAATAAATAATAATCTATATTGTTATGAGTAAGAATCTTGTGTTTTTTAGATGTTAAAGTGGGAATTTTCATTTTTTCCATTAATTCGTGTCCTTTTTTGGCATTTTTCAGAAGAGAAGATAAAAGAAGGTTGGAATGTTCATTAAAAAAATGAATCACGGCATTGGTAGCTTCATTAGATAGATTATAATTGGTAACAAGAGCCATTAAATCAGCGTATACATTATTAGGAAATTCGATAGGTTCCGCTTCTTTACAAATATTATTATTGTCTGAAGCATAATTATTAAATGAGTAATTTTCAGTATCACTGTTAGATAATTCCATATTTTCAAAAAAGAGAACACTGGAATGGCTGATATTGCTAGTTAAAGATTCTTCTTCAGCTTCAGCATTATTTGAATCATCATCATCATCTTCATCTTCATCTTCATNATGATAAAATAAATAATAATCTATATTGTTATGAGTAAGAATCTTGTGTTTTTTAGATGTTAAAGTGGGAATTTTCATTTTTTCCATTAATTCGTGTCCTTTTTTGGCATTTTTCAGAAGAGAAGATAAAAGAAGGTTGGAATGTTCATTAAAAAAATGAATCACGGCATTGGTAGCTTCATTAGATAGATTATAATTGGTAACAAGAGCCATTAAATCAGCGTATACATTATTAGGAAATTCGATAGGTTCCGCTTCTTTACAAATATTATTATTGTCTGAAGCATAATTATTAAATGAGTAATTTTCAGTATCACTGTTAGATAATTCCATATTTTCAAAAAAGAGAACACTGGAATGGCTGATATTGCTAGTTAAAGATTCTTCTTCAGCTTCAGCATTATTTGAATCATCATCATCATCTTCATCTTCATCTTCATCTTTATTTGAATTCTCATGAATACTTTCGAAATTATTCTATAAACATTGAGGTTAGTATAAACTACTTTGAAATTATTTTATTTATTATTTATTTATTTTTTTATACCTCATTATTTAATAAATTTTCGCTTTCTAAACTATCAATCATCATTACTTCCAAACTTAATTCTTCTGATGAATCTACACTTTCGAGACATCGTTTTATGTGGTTGGTATACGAAGTTTTAGTTATAAAAATACGTTGGGGACAAAAATCACATTTCCAAGACATTTTAATTAATGTTTAACGAACAGCTATGACTATCATTATATTTATAATAATTGTATTTCCATATTAAGACGTGTGTACAAAAGATTTACTTTAATAATTTCGCTATATTATAAAATATTTATATACAAAATTATAAAAAAATTATTGCTATTTTATAAATTTATTCTTCTTCATTTATAAAAGCTTCATCATCTTCGTCATCTTCATCTTCATTTTCAGTTGAATGGTTGATTTCGCAGTGAAGACTTTCACCATTTTTTATTTGTTCCTAAAAATTTTTGAAATTGTTATTTTTTATTTTATTTTTTATTAAATTTTTTATGTAACTATATATAAAACTTACCTCAAAAATAAGTAATAATGGTTTTATTATTTTTTCTTTACTAATTATATTTGACAACTTGGGATTTAGAAAGTTTTCACATGTAACAATAGCGAAAGCTTTCTGATGGATCGGCATATTAGCATTACAGGTTTTTTTTAATACACGATCAATATATGTAGTTTCGGAGTTGGGTATTCTTTCAAAAAGATTTCCGTAAATTTTGCGGACCTGCGGAGATGCTTTCCATGTTGCGATCACATTATGATCATCAGTACTCTGTATATAGGGCAGTTCTTTTTCTCCAAAAATACTAAAAAGAGCTTTTCGATAAGTGGAGGCAGCAGTTCTTCGTAGTTGGCGATGCTTTTTCAATAACTAAAAATTTAATATTATATGTAATTATCTAAAATATTTTGAAAAATAATATTTTAGCAACAAGGTAAAAATAATTACATTCGCCATTATTCGACCGACGTAGAACGTATTCCACTTTTTTAAAGAATAGGTATTAAATATTTCTCTATAATTTTTTTTTGCGACAGATTCCAAGATTTTTTTAAAATCGTCTTGTGTTGGATAGATGGCTTTATTAAAGGTTTCATCTGCTATTTCCTTTATTAATTTCTAATAATAAAACAAATTATAAGTAATCCTTTATAATTTATTATTAAACGAAAGGTTTCGCAACCAGAATTACCGTAACAAATGCTGACCAAATTTCTTCTTTTTTATTTTCTATAAATTCAACAATTATTTTTTCTAAATTATCAATTTTATTATTCAGGGTATTACATGTTTTTATTAATTCAGCATTTTGCATAATTAATTTATCAATCGTTAAATTTCTCGTGCTTCCTTCTAGTATTCCTTCATGTTGCGTTTCTTCTTGCGTTCCTTGTGTTCCTATAAATAAATATTAGAAATTATTTTTAAAAAAAGGAACAGATTATTATTATTACCTTCGGTTACATCTGAAGTCTTACGATTAATTTGGTCTACATCTCGGGTTCGAATTCTTTTTCTATTTGAATTTTCTGTAGTTTCTTTTCTCTTGGAATTTTTACGACCAGGAGTGGACATTTTAAAATTTTATAAAAAAAAGTGATGGAAAAAATATTGTATTTATAATCATTATTTTCAAGACGACCCATTTCACAAGATCTGATTGATTGTATTATTATTTCGAAAGGTTACAATTACATTTAAGCATTACCAAAAAATTAATATTCTAATATACTGTGAATATTCGAAAAGAATCAAATGATTAATAAATACCTCCTAGACACAAATTTTTATTATGAAATGGTAAATCCTCCTATATTGATAAATAAAGATATGAATTTTAGTAAAGATTCGACCTCCTTGAAATTAGCCACTGATACATNGCGTTCCTTGTGTTCCTATAAATAAATATTAGAAATTATTTTTAAAAAAAGGAACAGATTATTATTATTACCTTCGGTTACATCTGAAGTCTCACGATTAATTTGGTCTACATCTCGGGTTCGAATTCTTTTTCTATTTGAATTTTCTGTAGTTTCTTTTCTCTTGGAATTTTTACGACCAGGAGTGGACATTTTAAAATTTTATAAAAAAAAGTGATGGAAAAAATATTGTATTTATAATCATTATTTTCAAGACGACCCATTTCACAAGATCTGATTGATTGTATTATTATTTCGAAAGGTTACAATTACATTTAAGCATTACCAAAAAATTAATATTCTAATATACTGTGAATATTCGAAAAGAATCAAATGATTAATAAATACCTCCTAGACACAAATTTTTATTATGAAATGGTAAATCCTCCTATATTGATAAATAAAGATATGAATTTTAGTAAAGATTCGACCTCCTTGAAATTAGCCACTGATACATATTTTGTTTTCCATTTACCTTAAAAAGATATTTGCAATTTTTCTTCTCACAAAGTATTTAAGAAAAGAATGTATAAAGGTCAGTTAGGACAGTAAAGATAAAATTCTTAAAGAATCTCTGTTTATTTATCTCTTAAACCGTAAGGTTTAAAGATAATATATGGATTCTGTAATTAATAACTTTTCACTTATTTTCGTAAACTTATAATGCAATACAAACATAAAATAACATTATATTTATTTCAATAATTTCACAGCATGTCAATATATGCTGAGAATATTACACGATCTATCAAAAACATTAAAAATATTAGAAACAGAAATTACACGATAATACTTATTTGGAAATTTCATTGCGAATGTTTACGGTATATTTATAATATTCATATGAGAGTGAAAATTTCATAAAATCAAATGTCGATTGAAAATTGCTACAATATCGTTAACAGTACAATGTCAATTAAAATTGATGCGATAAACTTTGAAGGATATTGCTAACGGTGCAATGTCAATTAAAATTGATGCGATAAACTTTGAAGGATATCGCTAATGGTGCAATGTCGATTAAAATTGCTGCGATAAACTTCGAAGGATATTGTTAACAATGCAATGTCGATTAAAATTGCTGTATTATAACACTAGTCGAAATGAGGCAAATCGGCAATATCAAAATTCGGCCGACTTTCGGCTGATAGCCAAAAAAAATCAGCCTAAATTCGGCCATTAATAAATTTCAGCCAAAATTCGGAAATTCTGAATTTTGGTCGAAACTTAAAAATCAACTTTAAGTTAAGTTTCGACCAAAATTTGGAATTTCTGAATTCGTGCTGAAATTTGGTACAATATTTTGATACGCTGTTTTGTTGTCGAAATGGACATTTCGGAAATATAAAATTTCGGAACAATTCTGCCTAAATTCAGCTTATCCATTTCGAACATATGATATTTCGGCTTATTAATAAAATTCGGCAAAAATTCAGAATTTATTAAAAGAATTCTTGTTTCTTGCCGATTATTAGACATTTAAGAATTATATATAAAATAAGCATATTTCATTCACAATATTGTCAATATCAAAATTCAGTTAACTTTCGGCTGATTGTTAAAAAAAATTGGCTCTTAGAAATTTTAGAAAATTTTGAAGTGATTTTTAAGTTTCGACCAAAATTCGGAATTTCCGAATTTGTGCTGAAATTTATACAATATTTTGATGCTGTTTTATTGTCGAAATGGACATTTTGAAAATATACTCTTTTCGCAAAAATTTATCTTTAATTCAACCGTTTAATAATTTCAGCACGAATTCGGAAATTCGTGCTGAAATTTAATAAAATATTTTAATACTATTTTATTGTCAAAATGTCAATTTCGGAAATATACTCTTTTCGCAAAAATTTATCTTAAATTCGATCGTTAATAAATTTTAGCCAAAATTCAGAAATTCAGATTTTAGTTTTAACCAAAATTCGGAATTGCCGAATTCGTGCTGAAATTTAATAAAATATTTTAATGCTGTC
>PQFF01000327.1:601587-617910 GCA_003547095.1 Diversispora epigaea | reverse complement strand
CTTGTAGCTAAGAACCGGGGCTTTCGATCTGTCTTAGAAATATCTTTGTGAAAAATCGCTCCCTGTTCCACAAATTGTGAGAGAAGTCTGAAAACGGAATTTTTATATGTAAATCTTGTAAATCTTTAAAAATATAGACGTTTTGACAATTGCTTGGCTTTAAACCTCATTATCATGGCGAATATCGATGCTACAGAGATGAAACACATATCACCTTGTAGCTAAGAACCGGGGCTTTCGATCTGTCTTAGAAATATCTTTGTGAAAAATCGCTCCCTGTTCCACAAATTGTGAGAGTTCTCTGAAAACGGAATTTTTATATGTAAATCTTGTAAATCTTTAAAAATATAGACGTTTTGACAATTGCTTGGCTTTAAACCTCATTATCACGGCGAATATCGATGCTACAGAGATGAAATACATATCACCTTATAGCTAAGAACCGGGGCTTTCGATCTGTCTTAGAAATACCTTTGTGAAAAATCGCTTCCTGTTCCACAATTTGCGAGAGAAGTCTGAAAACGGAATTTTATATGTAAATCTTTAGAAATAAAGTTACACAATCATCAAAGAACAAATTGATCATGCATCTCATAACTTTAAAGCTTGATGCAGCGACTTGGTACTATGACAATGAGCCCTTTCACCTTTTTTTTTATTATTTTACCGTTTTAAAAATATTCCATACAAAAATAATATCCGCTATGCATTCTAATCGTATAACTATAATAAAAATGATTATTATTATGCAAACTATTATTATTACTTTTCAAAAATGTATAATTCTATGCAAATAAATTCTTATGACATTTTTATTTTTTTTATATGATGGATATGCAAACTATTAGTATGACTTGTAATATAATATTTCGGGGTCCTGGTTGAGTACTACGGAATTGAAAGGGAAAAGAGCCCGCTGGATTCTTCGACTAGAACCATATAACTATACTATCGTTCACCGCTCCAGAAAGAAACATACCAACGCCGATTCCTTATCTCGCATTCCCGAATCATCCTAATAAACCCAACAAAAAAAAAATTGTTAATAGAAAATTTAACAAGGAAAAAGAGAAAGAAATTATAACTTATCTAAATCCGACGATAAACTCAATCCAATTCAGGTAGTCGGTGTCCTGAAATTTTTTGTTAAAAATAATAATAAAGTAATTTTGAAAAAAAGGGGGAAAAACCCATAAACAATTTAATAGTCAAAAATACAACAATAGTGATACAAAAGTATAATTAATTAAAAAGATAAGCCATATCGGAAAATAAAAGTATATTTTATTAAAGTTATTATTAACACCAAATATGCAAATACATTAGTAATGGACGCCCAAACTTATCACCAATTATGTGAATATCTTAAAAACCAAACTTTTCCTTATGGTTATAGCCCACTCCAACAAAAACACCTGAAATCGAAGAGTCAGTTCTTCGAAATAAAAAACAATATACTCTATAAAAAAGACAGAAGACGGAAAACAAGAGGAAAATCCCTAAGAGTACTACAAGTACACGAAATAGAACCAATCCTGTTTATGCTACACAACCATCCCTTAGGCGGACACCTGGGAGTCGAAATCGTATTTAATAAGATCCGCGACCTATATTACTGGCCTCAGATGCACGATAATATTAAAGAATATATTAAATCGTGCGATAGTTGCCAAAGAAGAGGAAGAAAACGAAACCAAGAACCTCTAAAACCCATACCAGTAGGAAACCCCTTCCAGAAAATCGGAATTGACATAGTAGGACCCCTCCCTCTGACTCCCCGGAAGAACAGATATATAATAGTCGCTACCGACTACATGACGAAGTGGCCTGAAGCTAAACCCGTACCTGCAGCCACCGCCCAACAAGTAGCTGAATTTATTTACACTGAAATTATTTGCCGCCACGGTTGTCCTCAACTTCTCCTCTCAGACTGAGGCACTCATTTTCGAAATCGGATTGTCGACAGTCTTCTCACAAAGTTCGAGATAAAGCATCTATACTCTACACCCTACCATCCCGAGACTAATGGGTTGGTAGAACGATTCAACTGAACCCTCTGCGAATCCTTAGTCAAGACTTCCCTCACGACCACCGAATGGGACGAACATGTGTCCTCAGTCCTATTTGCCTACCGGACAGCCAAACAGTCCACCACGAAAATGGAGCCCTTCTACCTTGTATACGGACGGACCGCGAGTTTTCCTACAATAGAAGGCCTTGAATATACTGAAGAGAATTTGTTAGATCGCCTATATACCTTAACTACAGTTCTACCAAAAGAGAGAGGGAAAACACAAGAAAGAATAAAGAAACAACAGTTAAAACAAAAAGAATATCATGACCGAAAAATCTTGAAATATATGAAATATGAAATTGGAGAAAAGGTTTTGGTGTATCATGCTGCTAAACACACAAGCCATACGGGCAAGTTAGAACCAAAGTGGAAAGGACCCTATTATGTACACTCGAGACCCTATTCAGGGGTATATAAATTGAGAACAATGGATGGAAAAATAATACAGTCTCTATTAAATGGGTCTCTATTGAAACTATACCATGAACGTAACACATGGAAGCCACGAGTAACCATTATGTACAATAAATAATGATCAGCATACACAGAAGTTTATTTTTTTTAGAAAAAAAAAAGAGATATTCAATCGATAAATTCCAAGACCGTATACACAATGCCTCCACGAGCAATTAACGCACAAACAATGCTTCAATTTAAACAAGATCTCATTAATATTAGCGCTCACACTATTAAACAGATTGACTGCCCTTATAACCTCTCCGACCCATGGGAAGATCTGTTAGCACTGTACTACAGCATCTTAAAACAATGCAGAAGAAAAATTGAATAATGAATCTCGTCTACGGATATTACCTCGGAGAATTAATCCAACTGGCCGTTACCTCACGAAGTAAATGGCAGGAATATGTAGACTCCCGCGAAGTAACGAACTCATATTATTACTATCTAGATGCAACTCGTATTTACCAGTTGTTTAAATATGACCTTACCCAAATTTATAAAACGTTACACCTGACTTTTAATGCCCTATCTCGTATGAAAGTTTCCAATTTCCAAGAATTAACCCATTATCTCCAGTCTATAGAAGAAGTAGCAAACACTGTGTCTCTATCATAAGTGGAACTTTATGATTAAGTTGGAGAGAATTGTTAGCCTGCTTAATTTTATTCTCATTTTTATTTCTATTTGCTTTAATATGTTTTCTTATTATATTATTTTATTAGCTGCTATTTTATTATTAAACTATAGTTACTGTTTCACATGTGTTAAAACTTATTTCATTGTTAATTACTGTATGTTATCAAAACGTATTACAAGTTAGCCATTGTTAATTTAATTAATCATGCAAATCTGTGATACAGAACATAGTACAGATCATAATCTAGAACATAGTACAAATCATAATCTAGAACATAGTTAAGATCATTAGATGGAACATACATTTGACATAGATGAGAACATAGATCAGAACATAAATTAACATGTATTTAAATGCTCAACTTTCCTGGAATCAGGAAGGTGATGAAAAAATAATCTTTAATAAAGCATTGGTGACACTATTGTAATTAACAAACCCATTTCTTGTGTGAAATAAATTGATTCTAGGAGAAACTCTTGTTAATTTTTATTAAAGTGTTAGTATTCTTGGTGAATACATTTATAAAATCTCACCCTAAAGCCTCTTTCGAATAAATTCCCAATTATAAAACCTTCATTCTTTATATTTCTTTTTAATATAAAACCCTTGCAACTTTAGCACATCACGTATAATTGCTGTGTGATCTTTATACTTTGTTTTCCCTGCTATTAGTTGTCTGTTACCCTGATTCCTTTGAAGGTGAATCCCGGTCAACAGCAGACGTTCAAACTACCTCTTGTGTTGAAGACCTTAATGCTATTATTAAACGCACATTAACAGCAAGTAGTAGTTTATGTAATCTTGCCGATGTACTTGATGCAAGACTTCAAAACGAGGCACAATGGAATCGTTTCTTTGAGTATCACACTATGTCGTCATGCATGGGAATTGTATCAGTTGGTCATGACCTTTTTCCGGAAATCGATAAACAAATGACTAAATACCTTACCCCCCACATATTGTCTGCGGAACAGTCAGAAATGGCACAATGCCTATATTTTGTTGTAAGTCAAATAAATCTCACAAATGATAATGAGGTAAATGAAATCTGATATAAATATTTGAAGTTATTTATGTATTTAACATTTTTGTTTAGGATTTTAGTAGTCTTGAAGTGGCAGATGAATTTGTTGAAAATTTGTACGATGCTAAACAAATTTTGTTGAAATCAATGATCGCTGAAGTTGGTGAAGAAAACATTCAAGAAGTGTGGAAAATTACGGATATACGACCCCAAAACAGCAAATACTCACATTTCGTGGTGGTAGTTGATTCCATTTCATATCTTTGTTCTTGCATGTCTAATATATCTCGCGGCATCATTTGTCGCCATTATTTCCGGGTGATGATGTATTCAAAAATCGCGGGATTTCATATTCAAATGATTCCCTCGCGATGGTATACTGATGTCCAAAAAGACAACAATATAGTTACTGAAGCTTGCTGCTTCATAAATAAAGAATCTGCAAAGAATTATTCAAATGAATTACTAACTCCGAATCCCTCAACAATACCCAAGTCTGTGATACATGTTCTACGTCGTGCAGCACAACGAAAACTCAAATATGGAGAAGTGTGGGGATTGGCACGACATGCAGCTCAACTCACTGTTGAGTATAACAATTACAGCGAGATGGTTACATGGTTGAAAGAGTTTATTGGGTGACACAAAGAAATAGTGGCTGGGTCAGTACAAGAATCTATTCAATACAGAGAAATAGTGGTTGGGTCAGTACAGAATCAGGATTTTCAAGAATTTACCGAAATTCAAAACGATGCAAACAAAGAAAATGAACTAGGGCTAATCAAAAATCCATTAGTGTCACGACGAAAAGGGCGTTCAGAAACTAAACGTTATAAATCCGCGACTGAAAAAAAAGGAAAATCGCGTGCATATGCATGTGGTACATGCAATCAACCAGGACATAATAGTGCGACATGTCAAAATCACTAGGTTTATTAAATCTGGTGACATAATATCGTGATAATCCATGTTATATGAAAACTTATTAATAATAATTGAATAAAAATATAAAATAAATAAAATAAAAATTATAGTAGGCACATGATTGTTACATTTTTTTAATGACCAATAAAATAAAAATTTAAAAATTTCTGACACTATTTTCCGTGATTGTTCCTGGAACAGGGTGTTCCAATTAGATTTATCCATCTGAAAAATAATGGAAAATAGTAAAATGATAAAAGAAAGTAACGAAATGTATGACCAAACCTTTATTAATGTAAGTATTTTATTTATTTATTTTATTTATTCATTTTATTTATTTTTATAAAAAAAACTATTTTACTGATAATATTTTTTTAAAAAAAGAAAATTATTGGGGAGATTGCAAACAAGTCAATTTCTAAAAAAATTTACCTAAATTCCAAAAAGCTGAAAGAGATTTCAGCAAGATTTTTAGCAAATAAATATCCGGAACTTTTCGAAAATTGGAGCAATAAACGCTAGACGTTTTATTTTGATATGATTCTACAAAGAAAAGTAAGTTTTACTGAATACATTATAATCCAGATATCTCAATAACTAACTAAAGATTTTGAATCATTTAAAGTTAGTAGAAAGGCACTGGTCTAGAAGAGGAGCGTTGTCTACCCAAATCAGAAAATCGATATTTTCTGTATTTAGAAGTCTCCTCAAAATAAATATGAAGTCAACTCCAAGCGATATAAAAGCTTGGAAATCATTATCAATAGTCAAACAGTGTTACGAAAAGTTACATTCAAAGTTGGAAAATGATAAAACCATCTGGTGTGGAAAAATCATTAACGAAACGTGGCAGGATACTTCAAAAGTATCCAAAGAACAAATATCTTTCGTTGTAGCAATATGCGAAAGTTTCCTAAACCCAAATAATGAAATATTAAAAAATAATAATAAATCTTTAAGTAAAAGGTTAAAAAGAAATTTAGTAAATATTAAAAATATACAGATTTTTTTGATTTTTTAATTTTTTTAAATACTAAAAAAGAATTTTATTAATAGAAAAAAATGGAAACCGGCTGAGAATTTGATTTGAAAGACTCGGATTCTAACGAAGAAACGGAAAGTGACTCAAGTACATCAGATGAAGATGAGGATGAGGATGAGGATGAAGGAGAAGTGAGCAGAAATGAGGGAGAAGGAAGTGGAGAAAGAAGTGAAAGAGAAAGAAGCGGAGAAGGAAGAAGAAGTGGAGAAAGAAGAAGCGAAGAAAGAAATGAAGAAAGAAGAAGTGAAGAAAGAGAAAGAAGAAGTAGAGAAAGAAACGAAGAAAGAAATGAAGAAAGAGAAGGAAGAAGAAGTGAAGAAAGAGAAAGAAGAAGAAGCGGAGAAAGAAGAAGCAGAGAAAGAAGAAGCGTAGGAAGAAGCATAGAAAGAAGAAGCGTAGAACGAAGCGAAGGAAGAAATGAAGAAAGAGAAGGAAGAAGTGAAGAAAGAGAAGGAAGAAGAAGTGAAGAAAGAGAAGGAAGAAGAAGTGGAGAAAGAAGAAGCGGAGAAAGAAGAAGCGTAGGAAGAAGCGTAGAAAGAAGAAGCGTAGAACGAAGAAGTGAAGAAAGAAGAAGTGAAAGAGAAGAAAGAAATGAATGGGAATAGATTTCGAAAAGATCTGAAACATTAAAAAAATTCAAAAATATATATTTTTTTTATTATATTACATTTTATTATCAGTTTATTATATATTATCAGTTAATTATATTTTTACATAATAAAGTTTACATAAGATTTTATGAAATATTGCGAAAATAATGAAAATAATAAAAACTAATCTAATAACTCAAAAAATAGATGCCATAAAATATCCTTTATCGATTAATATTGTAAGTATTTGTAACTTCACTTGTAAACGAAAATAAGTAGATTATTAAATTATTATACCGAAATTATTATTCGGAAATTTACTGATGACTAGTATATATATATTAGTTTATTATATTTTTTTACATAATAAAGATTTTTATGAAATATTGCGAAAAATAACAATTAATTTAAAAGTGATCGAAAAAAACTAAAGAATTAATCTAATTTGAATATTTGAAAAAAAATAAAAAATAAAATTCATCGAAAATCTTTGGAAAATTCCGAATCGATACTAATGAAAAAGAAAAGAAAAAAGATGTTAGAAACAGTATTAAATAAACTGTGCACTGTTTTTAAGTAAGCATATTAGCGTCCGAGAGTATCCTACTTCTAGACAGCAAGGTTATGAATAACCTGCTGAACGACTACTTGAAACTCCGAAAAATTACGGAAAAGNGAAGAAGTGAAGAAAGAGAAGGAAGAAGAAGTGGAGAAAGAAGAAGCGGAGAAAGAAGAAGCGTAGGAAGAAGCATAAAAAGAAGAAGCGTAAAACGAAGAAGTGAAGAAAGAAGAAGTGAAAGAGAAGAAAGAAATGAATGGGAATAGATTTCGAAAAGATCTGAAACATTAAAAAAATTCAAAAATATATATTTTTTTTATTATATTACATTTTATTATCAGTTTATTATATATTATCAGTTAATTATATTTTTACATAATAAAGTTTACATAAGATTTTATGAAATATTGCGAAAATAATGAAAATAATAAAAACTAATCTAATAACTCAAAAAATAGATGCCATAAAATATCCTTTATCGATTAATATTGTAAGTATTTGTAACTTCACTTGTAAACGAAAATAAGTAGATTATTAAATTATTATACCGAAATTATTATTCGGAAATTTACTGATGACTAGTATATATATATTAGTTTATTATATTTTTTTACATACATCAGGAATTAAATATAAACGTTCTAGTGCGTCCAAAATATACCGATCTATAGCGTCCTACGAACATCACCTACGTTCATATAGCGTATTAAATATGTCGTTCTAGTGCGTTCTCTGAACGCTTCGTATATATAGCGTACTAGAACGCACCGTTCTAGTGCGTTCTCTAAATGTTTCATATATATAGCGTACTAGAACGTACCGTTCTAGTGCGTTCTCCGAACGTTTCGTATATATAGCGTACTAGAACGCACCATTCTAGTGCGTTCTCCAGACGTTTCGTATATATAACGTCCTAGAACGCCTCTATATAATTCTGGATGTAATAAAGATTTTTATGAAATATTGCGAAAAATAACAATTAATTTAAAAGTGATCGAAAAAAACTAAAGAATTAATCTAATTTGAATATTTGAAAAAAAATAAAAAATAAAATTCATCGAAAATCTTTGGAAAATTCCGAATCGATACTAATGAAAAAGAAAAGAAAAAAGATGTTAGAAACAGTATTAAATAAACTGTGCACTGTTTTTAAGTAAGCATATTAGCGTCCGAGAGTATCCTACTTCTAGACAGCAAGGTTATGAATAACCTGCTGAACGACTACTTGAAACTCCGAAAAATTACGGAAAAGGTAAAGAACAGCAAAGTTATGAACATAACCTGCTGAACTACTACCTGTTACGCAAAAAAAAACCACGGAAAAGGCAATGCATCGTAGTATAAGAGTTGTGTTAATCAAGAAAAGGGAACGTCGAGAACTTTTCTTATAGGAACTCTACCCTAATCCATTAGTTTAACATAACCAAAGGGATTCAAGAAGTTTCGGACGACCCCAACCTCGTCAAAAACCAACATACTTACTTGAAAAATAAATAATTTTTGAAAATTTCCAAAAATTTTTGTTCTAAAATTTCATAAGAATAATAATTTTTGAAAGAGTTCGAAACAAGATTATTCATTTAGTAAATAAACAAGATCATTTTGTGTTACAAAATAAAAACATTTTTTATTTGACCAAAAATTTCCGTAAATTTTCGCAAGTTTTTCGAAAATTTTTTGAAGTGGAAATTTTCGCAAATTTTATACGAAAATCTTCCGGAAATTTTCACTTCAAAACTTTTCGAAAAATTGCGAAAAATTTTTGAAGTGAAAATTTTCCGGAAATTTTCACCTTTTAAAATTTTCTGATGTACACTCCCCTAGCAAAAGTATTTGTGGAATGATAAAATTTGAAAATAATTGCTAAAATTAAAAAGGTAATTGTGAGACAATGAGTGATCTAAAACGTACAAACTTTTTTTTATTAGATTTCCCTAAACTAAGGCTATCATATAATATCTTTCGTGATAAAATTGAACATCTGTACATGGAGATATTACGCTTCAAATAAAATTGACAAAAAATAATAAATTTATTCTTAGATCTATACCTATACCGCATTCGATGGGTATTAAAAATAGATACCAACTATCTTATATGAAATTGTAGCCAGAAATGATATCTACAACTTTAATTATTAATGTTTTTCTCGGTACCTAATAAAAATTTTGACTTCAATTAGAAGTGAATAAAAACGACTGAAATTTAATAAAATTTTAAAAAAATAAAAAAAATTTGAAAATAATTGTGACGATTGTTTATACGTGAAAAACTTGATTATTTATTAATGCAACAATAAATGTGCTTTTAAGTTACCTTGAAGCCTGAAATATGAAACATCTTTCATAAAAATTTCAGCCTTATATATTAAAAATTGAGAGAATAATTTGCGATTAAACTTTAGAGTATAATTTTGAAACATCTGATATTCAACTATTAATATTAAACTCAATTCTCAGTTTAAAAATCTGAAATTTTTACAATAGATGCTCCACATGTTAAACTTTAACTGTACTTAGTACCATTTTTATTGTTGTGTTGGTGGATAAGGATGTTTTTATATGTGATTCTGATTGGTAATTATTTTCGGATTTTTTTTTGATTTTTTAAAATGATCGACATGGATTTGAAGTATTTGAGAAATCGATAAAATTCGGAAATGATTGACAAAAGTTGTAACATATAAAAGTTAGATTTTTAATAATCAAATATAAAAAATGCTTATAAATAACCTTAAATAATAAGACAAAATACATATAATATATAAATTTCATATCTATCTAATTTTAAATAAAGGAATAATCGTCATTCAAAGTAAAATTTTTAAAAAATTGATTCTAAAAAATTAATCCATCCTAATTTTTTGAACCACTTTTATAATTATATTTGGGCCTCTAAGTAAACAGATTTAGTACATTCTAAATTATATATATTCAATGTTTTATAATCTTTTATTACATATTAATTAAATAATTTGAAAAAATAAAAAATATTATAAAATTAAATTTTCTTATAGTTTTATTGTAAAATAGATATGAAATTTTCTTTAAATATTAGCAAAAGATAATATTAATTCAATAATTTATTGGATTTCCTTTATTTTCAATTACACCTTTAATTCTTTGTGGCATACTATTAATTAATTTAATTAAAAAATTGGTATCCAAATTATCCCATTCTTCTTGTNTAACATATTAAAGTTAGGTTTTTAATAATAAAATATAAAAAATGCTTATAAATAACCTTAACGAATAAGACAAAATACACTTAATATATAAATTTCATATCTATCTAACTCTAAATGAAAGAATAATTGACATTCAAATAAAAGTAAAATTTTTAAGAAATTTATGCTAAAAAATTGACCCATTCCAATTTTTTGAACCACTTTCATAACTATATTTGGACTACAAAGTAAACAGATTTGGAAGGTCATTAAATATATATGTTTAAATTTTGTATTTTTTGGTTAAATATTTATTGAGAAATTTATATTTTTTTAATGTACATTAAATTGTTGATCTTTGACAAAATTATAAAATTATATATACCACAAAAATAATTAAATTAAATAAACTAGATTGTGAAATAATTTCATTTTATTGTTATTATTGTATTAATAATTTATAATATTTACTAATTATTAATTAATTTTAAATTAAAAATGCCAAAACTTAGAGAATTAACTGATTTTGATAAAGGTGAAATTATTGGTCTTTGGAAAGGAAACTACAGCAATAGTGATATTTCTAGAATTCTGGGACATCCAGAATCAACAGTTGCTTATATAATTAAAAAATATAAAGTAAATGGTACCACTTCCAATGCCCCTAGAACTGGAAGACCTACAGTACTAACTGAAACTGATAAAAGACAATTAGTAAGAATTGTTAAAGACAACAGAGCAGATTCAATTATAGAATTAACTGATAAATTTAATAGTTCTTTAGAAATAACAGTTAGTACTGATACTGTAAGGTATGTTTTACATAAGTCAGGATACTATGGAAGAGTAGCTACATCCGGAATTATATAGAGGTGTTCTAGGACGCTATATATACGAAACGTCTGGAGAACGCACTAGAACGGTGCGTTCTAGTACGCTATATATACGAAACGTTCGGANATAAACAAGATCATTTTGTGTTACAAAATAAAAACATTTTTTATTTGACCAAAAATTTCCGTAAATTTTCGCAAGTTTTTCGAAAATTTTTTGAAGTGGAAATTTTCGCAAATTTTATACGAAAATCTTCCGGAAATTTTCACTTCAAAACTTTTCGAAAAATTGCGAAAAATTTTTGAAGTGAAAATTTTCCGGAAATTTTCACCTTTTAAAATTTTCTGATGTACACTCCCCTAGCAAAAGTATTTGTGGAATGATAAAATTTGAAAATAATTGCTAAAATTAAAAAGGTAATTGTGAGACAATGAGTGATCTAAAACGTACAAACTTTTTTTTATTAGATTTCCCTAAACTAAGGCTATCATATAATATCTTTCGTGATAAAATTGAACATCTGTACATGGAGATATTACGCTTCAAATAAAATTGACAAAAAATAATAAATTTATTCTTAGATCTATACCTATACCGCATTCGATGGGTATTAAAAATAGATACCAACTATCTTATATGAAATTGTAGCCAGAAATAATATCTACAACTTTAATTATTGACGTTTTTCTCGGTACCTAATAAAAAGTTTGACTTCAATTAGACGTGAATAAAAACGACCAAAATTTAATAAAATTTTAAAAAAATAAAAAAAATTCGAAAATAATTGTGACAATTGTTTATACGTGAAAAACTTGATTATTTATTAATGCAACAATAAATGTGCTTTTAAGTTACCTTGAAGCCTGAAATATGAAGCATCGTTTATAAAAATTTCAGCCTTATATATTGAAAATTGAGAGAATAATTCATGATTAAACTTTAGAGTATAATTTTGAAACATCTGATATTCAACTATTAATATTAAACTCAATTCTCAGTTTAAAAATCTGAAATTTTTACAGTAGATGCTCCACATGTTAAGCTTTAATTGTACTTAGTACCATTTTTATTGTTGTGTTGGTGGATAAAGATGTTTTTATATGTGATTCCGATTGGTAATTATTTTCGGATTTTTTTTTGATTTTTTAAAATGATCGACATGGATTTGAAGTATTTGAGAAATCGATAAAATTCGGAAATGATTGACAAAAGTTATAACATATTAAAGTTAGGTTTTTAATAATAAAATATAAAAAATGCTTATAAATAACCTTAACGAATAAGACAAAATACACTTAATATATAAATTTCATATCTATCTAACTCTAAATGAAAGAATAATTGACATTCAAATAAAAGTAAAATTTTTAAGAAATTTATGCTAAAAAATTGACCCATTCCAATTTTTTGAACCACTTTCATAACTATATTTGGACTACAAAGTAAACAGATTTGGAAGGTCATTAAATATATATGTTTAAATTTTGTATTTTTTGGTTAAATATTTATTGAGAAATTTATATTTTTTTAATGTACATTAAATTGTTGATCTTTGACAAAATTATAAAATTATATATACCACAAAAATAATTAAATTAAATAAACTAGATTGTGAAATAATTTCATTTTATTGTTATTATTGTATTAATAATTTATAATATTTACTAATTATTAATTAATTTTAAATTAAAAATGCCAAAACTTAGAGAATTAACTGATTTTGATAAAGGTGAAATTNGATGAATGGGAAAAAATTATTTTCAGTGATGAATCACGTTTTGAAATATTCAAAAATGATTCTCAAAAATGGGTGTGGCGTACAAAAGATAAAAAATATCATAAAGATTGTTTACAGCCTACTGTCAAACATTCAGATGGTGTTATGGTTTGGGGGGTTTTTTACAAAATATAACAAAGGGCCTTTAGTTGTAGTTGAAGGTAGCATTAATGGTACAAAATATATAGAATTACTTAATCAATATCTTTTATCTTTTTTGAATGAAATTGGTTTTGATTATATTTATCCCGATGATAATACTCCCTGTCATACTGCAAAAAAAGTCAAAGAATGGAAAGAATCAAAATCAATTAATAGCCTAATTTGGCCTGCACAAAGTCCTGATTTAAATCCAATTGAAAATTTATGGTCTGAATTAGATAGAAAAATAAGAAAACATGAGCAAAAACCAAAAAACAAGACAGAATTAATTAAAATATTACAAGAAGAATGGGATAATTTGGATACCAATTTTTTAATTAAATTAATTGATAGTATGCCACAAAGAATTAAAAGTGTAATTGAAAATAAAGAAAATCCAATAAATTATTGAATTAATATTATCTTTTGCTAATATTTAAAGAAAATTTCATATCTATTTTACAATAAAACTATAAGAAAATTTAATTTTATAATATTTTTTATTTTTTCAAATTATTTAATTAATATGTAATAAAAGATTATAAAACATTGAATATATATAATTTAGAATGTACTAAATCTGTTTACTTAGAGGCCCAAATATAATTATAAAAGTGGTTCAAAAAATTAGGATGGATTAATTTTTTAGAATCAATTTTTTAAAAATTTTACTTTGAATGACGATTATTCCTTTATTTAAAATTAGATAGATATGAAATTTATATATTATATGTATTTTGTCTTATTATTTAAGGTTATTTATAAGCATTTTTTATATTTGATTATTAAAAATCTAACTTTTATATGTTACAACTTTTGTCAATCATTTCCGAATTTTATCGATTTCTCAAATACTTCAAATCCATGTCGATCATTTTAAAAAATCAAAAAAAAATCCGAAAATAATTACCAATCAGAATCACATATAAAAACATCCTTATCCACCAACACAACAATAAAAATGGTACTAAGTACAGTTAAAGTTTAACATGTGGAGCATCTATTGTAAAAATTTCAGATTTTTAAACTGAGAATTGAGTTTAATATTAATAGTTGAATATCAGATGTTTCAAAATTATACTCTAAAGTTTAATCGCAAATTATTCTCTCAATTTTTAATATATAAGGCTGAAATTTTTATGAAAGATGTTTCATATTTCAGGCTTCAAGGTAACTTAAAAGCACATTTATTGTTGCATTAATAAATAATCAAGTTTTTCACGTATAAACAATCGTCACAATTATTTTCAAATTTTTTTTATTTTTTTAAAATTTTATTAAATTTCAGTCGTTTTTATTCACTTCTAATTGAAGTCAAAATTTTTATTAGGTACCGAGAAAAACATTAATAATTAAAGTTGTAGATATCATTTCTGGCTACAATTTCATATAAGATAGTTGGTATCTATTTTTAATACCCATCGAATGCGGTATAGGTATAGATCTAAGAATAAATTTATTATTTTTTGTCAATTTTATTTGAAGCGTAATATCTCCATGTACAGATGTTTAATTTTATCACAAAAGATATTATATGATAGCCTTAGTTTAGGGGAATCTAATAAAAAAAAGTTTGTACGTTTTAGATCACTCATTGTCTCACAATTACCTTTTTAATTTTAGCAATTATTTTCAAATTTTATCATTCCACAAATACTTTTGCTAGGGGAGTGTAGTTCGTGANAACGCACTAGAACGGTACGTTCTAGTACGCTATATATACGAAATGTTCGGAGAACGCACTAGAACGGTACGTTCTAGTACGCTATATATACGAAACGTTCGGAGAACGCACTAGAACGGCATATTTAATACGCTATATGAACGTAGGTGGTGTTCGTAGGACGCTATAGATCGGTGTATTTTAGACGCACTAGAACGTTTATATTTAATTCCTGATGTAAGAAAAAACCATTAATTTCAGAATCAAATTCAAAAAAAAGATTAAATTGGTGTAAAGAAAGAAAAAACTGGAATGATGAATGGGAAAAAATTATTTTCAGTGATGAATCACGTTTTGAAATATTCAAAAATGATTCTCAAAAATGGGTGTGGCGTACAAAAGATAAAAAATATCATAAAGATTGTTTACAGCCTACTGTCAAACATTCAGATGGTGTTATGGTTTGGGGGGTTTTTTACAAAATATAACAAAGGGCCTTTAGTTGTAGTTGAAGGTAGCATTAATGGTACAAAATATATAGAATTACTTAATCAATATCTTTTATCTTTTTTGAATGAAATTGGTTTTGATTATATTTATCCCGATGATAATACTCCCTGTCATACTGCAAAAAAAGTCAAAGAATGGAAAGAATCAAAATCAATTAATAGCCTAATTTGGCCTGCACAAAGTCCTGATTTAAATCCAATTGAAAATTTATGGTCTGAATTAGATAGAAAAATAAGAAAACATGAGCAAAAACCAAAAAACAAGACAGAATTAATTAAAATATTACAAGAAGAATGGGATAATTTGGATACCAATTTTTTAATTAAATTAATTGATAGTATGCCACAAAGAATTAAAAGTGTAATTGAAAATAAAGAAAATCCAATAAATTATTGAATTAATATTATCTTTTGCTAATATTTAAAGAAAATTTCATATCTATTTTACAATAAAACTATAAGAAAATTTAATTTTATAATATTTTTTATTTTTTCAAATTATTTAATTAATATGTAATAAAAGATTATAAAACATTGAATATATATAATTTAGAATGTACTAAATCTGTTTACTTAGAGGCCCAAATATAATTATAAAAGTGGTTCAAAAAATTAGGATGGATTAATTTTTTAGAATCAATTTTTTAAAAATTTTACTTTGAATGACGATTATTCCTTTATTTAAAATTAGATAGATATGAAATTTATATATTATATGTATTTTGTCTTATTATTTAAGGTTATTTATAAGCATTTTTTATATTTTATTATTAAAAACCTAACTTTAATATGTTATAACTTTTGTCAATCATTTCCGAATTTTATCAATTTCTCAAATACTTCAAATCCATGTCGATCATTTTAAAAAATCAAAAAAAAATCCGAAAATAATTACCAATCGGAATCACATATAAAAACATC
>PQFF01000327.1:547310-560620 GCA_003547095.1 Diversispora epigaea | reverse complement strand
ATTGAAATTATGCCATAAAGTTCTGGAAGTGTAAAAAAATTCGTGAGTATATGTAATTAAAGATTCGAGCATATTTTGATGTATTTATAAGTTATCTTGGTAAAAATTAAGATTCAAGTAATTTCATACCTTCTGAACAATTTTAATTAGTCGCTCAAAGGCAGTTTACTTTGACCAATACGTTGAAATTACGTCACAAACTTCTAGAAGTAAAATAGAAATTTATAATTAAAAAAATTCATATTTTAATCCATTTGTAAGCCAGATTCATAAAAACAAAGATCCAATTAATCTCATACCTTCTGAATAATTTTAATTAGTCGTTCAGAGAGCTGTTTACTTTGATAAAAGAGTTAACATTATGTTATAAAATTCTGTTACATTTGTCTTAAAATATTTAAAAATATTATTTTAAAATTATGTAAAAAATTCTTATAAATCAAGAAAAAAATAATTATAATTATCAAACAAAAACAAGTGTAATTCTTTATTTATTATTATAAATTTTTTTTAAAAAAAACTATTTAAAAATATTATATTAAAATTATGTAAAAATCGAAAAAAAAATAAAAAATTCAATTAAATTTACTAAAAAATAGATGCATGTTGTTTGATATTTTTTTGCCATCCAATTTTGGTTACACCTAATTTTTCTAACTGATTATCACTCAAATCTTTGATTATATTAACAGTTATCTCTTCATCAACAAAAGCTTTCTCAAATTGAGTGTAAGTACCTGGAGTATTAAATTTATTGTCTAATGTTTTTAAAAATTCATAAATAGTAGGTATTTCATTAGAGGGAGCAGTAAATTGTTGATAATTAGAAGGAAAAGATTGTGAATAAGGATAATATGGAAGGTTAAAAGGTAATTGAGAAAAATGGAAGTATACAGGTTGTGAAGGGTTCATTGAATTATTAGATGAATATATATTTGAACTTAGTGATTGTGAAGAGTTTTCTTGATTTGAAATTGAAACAGCATGTGCTGCATCAAAATTTGGAAATGATGGTGGTACATCATAAGTAGTTGTATTATTAATCTTTAAATAAAAAATAAGATTAATTAACTTATTAATATATTTCTGAAAAATAAATATTTATTTTTACTTACAATTTCTTTTGCCCATAATTGTAATCTATATGGATTTAATTGAAGATGCTTTGTGTTTATAATAAAATAAGGTGTAAGGTGAATAGAACATCTATACTTTTCTGATAATTCATTTATCACTTGTGCTCTTGTTTTCTGCTCTGATGTTAAATCTTCTTTTTGAACAGCTCTAGATTTATTTTTCTTACGAGAAATTTTGATTCTTTCTGTGTTTGAATCTGAAGATGAACTATTTTCTGGTATTTCCTATATAATTATTAAATAAATATTAAAATATTTAATGTAGTTTATTATTATTATATTATTATAATTACATACCTTTTTATTGTTATTTTTTTTGAATTTTATTAATATAAATACTATTAAGAATAACATTAATTCCCATTTTTTTATTATTGTCAATTATGTTTTGATATTCATCTAAAAAATCATTAAAATCTGGTTCATCCTCCAATGTATTTGCTGTACCCCTACTGTTAAGTGCTTTGTATTGAAGAGTATAATCAAATAAATTGATATTTCTATCACCAAGAGATTTTTGAATATGTAAATGAATTTTTTCAATAACATTATCAAAGTCAACTGGTGAAATTATCAATGCTTTAGCAGCATTGTTCTTTTGTTTATCATCAATTATAATATATAATTAATTCTTCCATCTCACTTGAAGTTGTAGCTGCATCTTCGGGGCTATCATCTTGTAACAATATTTCTGTTTTATTATTTTTGTCTTTATATTTTGCTCTTCGGTATTTACTATGGCATGCAGAACAAAGTGTATAAGAAAAGGATGAATTAAAATCAGTTAAATATTGGAATTCTATATTAGCATCTTGAAGTAATTTGCTAGCTTGTGAAGAGGGTGTATTTGGAGAAAAAGCACAAGAATAAAATTGTTGACCCCGTAATGTATTTTTGACTTTAGAAGGACGAATATTTTTATTACATATACAATTTTCTTTATCTACTTCAAAACAATATAGGCATTTTGAACAAATTAACAACTGCCTAATTGATAAATAGTTGTGCTATTTTTTTTTTACGAGGCATTTAAAGGTTTCGTGTGTAAAAAAAATAAGAAACAAAAACAAACGATCTATCTTTAATGTGCGCGAGACTATGGTAATCTGAAACGTGATATAAATTTAGAAGAAATTTTATTGGCCAAAATTTGAGGATCAGTCACGTGACATTGTTTATTTTGTATTCGAATACCTTATTATTATATTAACTGATTTTTATATGATCGCACTAATTTGAAAACCGCGATAAAGAGGTGATTCTTAAAATTTTTGATCTTTAATTATAAAGTAATATATATTTTATTTTTGTAATATTAAAATTTTTTTTTTTTTTTGACTAGCATGATTTGTTTTTATTTTAATCAAAAATATAAAATTATATAACAAGTACATAAACTCATACTTCAATAATTTAAATAAAAACAGACTAAAACTAATTTAGTTAAGCTAATTAATTTATTGTCTAACCTTGTTATAAAATAAAAATTTATTTTGAAGAAGCCTAAGCTCCAATGTCAATATTATAAAAGAGGCATGAAGATTATAATCCTGGAAAAAAGAAAGAAAAAAAACTTTATTTAGAAGTCAAAAAAATCAGCTAGATTAGATAACTCTTCTTTATGTTTCGTATTCTTTTTTTTGTATTGAATTGGTTTGTACTCATCAAGTATACCAAAATTAATATCATAGAAGCTTGTAAAAAAGGTATTATTTAAGTATTTGAAAATGTAAAATTTTCAGTGGTCTCTTTGGCTTTTGCAGGGGATTCAATTGGAACTTTAATGTTGCTTAGTAAAAAAGTTTTGATTTCTCTTGTAACCGAGACTAGACTTAATAAGGGTTTTCATTTAATAATTCAATTCGTGGGAATTCTATTGAAATGATAATATTTTCTTAACTTTATAAACTCTAGTACTAGTTTCTTTTTTTGAATGGGGAATATAGTTCCAGCAGTTGTGTTTGCTACCTCTATTTCATTTGGTAATCCAATCTTGATTATTATAGTTCTATTCTGAAGGGTAATAAAACTTTTTGGGAGTCATTTTCCAACAAAATATTTCTCTCGAAGGCATAATTTCACTTGTCTGATATATACATGTTTTTTAGTGGTACTTTCAAATTGTAGAATCAGAAACAACTTGTTCAAACTAAAGTTTAACTCTTTGTAATCTTCTGGAAGTAGTAGTTTTTTAATTTTATGTCTGTCAAAAGATACATATATTGACAGGAGCTATCTTTTGAAAGTGTACGTATTTCGTAGAACACGCATAACATAAGGTATTTTTGAGTGAGATTTAATAAAGAAAAAATTACATATATAATTATTTTTAATATCTTGATATCGTTTAGGTAGTGATGGCTTTTATGTTATTAATTTATTCTTTACACAATATTTTTTTAATGATTTAAAAATCTCGGGTAAGTTAATTTGTCTTTTAGGTACTCTAAGAAAATAATAGATATTTCGTAAAGTTTTTTTCTCTTGATAAGTGATTCAGCTTTAGAAAAATAGTATTTTAGGGTAATTTTATATTTCACCAGATTGTTAACCTGACGACATAGTAATACATTTGGAATTCTTTTTTTATTTTTTTGATAAGTATTATTATAGTTGTTAATATGTTTTAGATTTAAGTTTTTAAATTTTATTTAATGATTTGGTTTGTTATTTTTAGTGAACGATATAAAAAAAACAGTATTTTGGTTAGTAGTCTAAATTTCAAATTGAAGCAAGAAGCACTGTCCATGTTTACATATCTATTTTCGTCAAGTTGTTATTAATTATCCATTTTATTAATTTGTTATTAAATGTTAAGACTAAGTGAAATTCTTAAAGTTGTTGTTTTAACCCTATATCATCAGGAATTAAATATAAACGTTCTAGTGCGTTCAAAATACACTGATCTATAGCATTCTACGAACACCATCTACGTTCATATAGCATATTAAATATGCCGTTCTAGTGCGTTCTCTGAACGCTTCGTATATATAGCGTATTAGAACGCACCATTCTAGTGCGTTCTTCGAACGTTTCGTATTTATAGCGTATTAGAACGTACCATTCTAGTGCGTTCTCTGAACGTTTCGTATATATAGCGTACTAGAACGCACCGTTCTAGTGCGTTCTCCAGACGTTTCGTATATATAATGTCCTAAAACACCTCTATATAATTCCAGATGATCTCCTTGGATTGGTTGCCTGTAATTATACATGTTCCCAAAATTGATTTTAGATTTTTGAGATATTTCGACTTTTTGAGATTTATGCAGAATCTATTCTATATATGGAAGTAAAAAAAGTATTCAATTATGTATATCTTCAATCAAAAAATAAATCTGGGTGGTCAAAAAATTTTGGGTTTTAAGTAAAATAATTTCGTCTTCTATGAAAAACTATTTTGACTTTTTTCCTCAAAATATCAATTTCGGGGCCCCAAAATAATTTTGCGTGCAAGTATACCTGTAATGTGACTTTTGATCCATATTTGAAGTATATGACCTGTGTAATAACTCAAGTCTATTTATAAATTGTGTTAATTTTAATTTAGCATGTGTAAGAAGTTTGTGTGACCCTCTGCATTGTTGATTTTCATTGAATTTTCAACTACCTTTTTCCCAAAATAATTTCGCGATCATCATTAAGAATTGTAGATGGCGGTGAAAATGATTCTAAATGATTGTTGTCTATATATTGTTTACCTTTAAAGTCAAAATCAACCCTATAAGAAATACATATGCTTACACTGGTTGAAAATTTATAAAATCTACATTTATCTGATGTAGGTTTTATAAATTTTCAACCAGTGTTAAAAAATACTTAAAATATAATTAAAATATTATTAAAATATTATTAAAATAAATTAAAATATATTTAAAATATACTTAATTGTATTCATAAAAAACTGCTTAAAATATTATTCTTTTGTATTTAAAATATATTAAAATATACTTAAAAAATACTTAATTTAGATAATAAATAAGTATATATTTAAAATATATTTAATTTTAAATATGTTTTAATAATATTTTAAGTATATTTTAAATATATACCTAAAACATACTTACTTATTACCTAAATTAAGTATTTTTTAAATATTTTTTAAATATATTTTAAATATATTTTAAGTATAAAATAATAATATTTTAAATAATTTCTTATATACTTAAAAAATACTTAAAAAATACTTAATGAAGTATATTTTAAATATATATTTTAAATATCGTAGTTTTTATAAGGCAATTTCGTGGTCGTCATTAGAAATTGTAGGTGATAGTGAAAGTAGTTCTGTATGATTGTTATATATATGTTGTTTTCCTTTTGAACTTGATTCTTCGTAATTTTTGTAGTCAAACTTTTCGTAGTCAGAAATTTCAAAGTTTAAATTTAAGAAGGTTTCTTGATTATATTCTTTTTCTATATTAAGTAAGTTGTTAGCAGATAAGTAAACTTCTTTTGAAATTGGTAGTTTGATATCTGGATGTATTATTTCTTTCTCCTTTTTTTCCTTTAATAGTTTCTGTTTTTTTCCTATTTTTTCAAACTGTTTTTTTCCTTTTACTGGGGATTTTTGGTTTTGCTTTTTTCGTTTTATGTGTCATATTTATTTTTAAGTTAATAAAATATATATCTATTAATTCAATGGTGTATGTAAAGGAAACTTAATAAACTCTTGTTATTGTTATATCGCATAAAAAAAGAAATATATTTTCTTTGTTATTTAGTGTTTTTGAATTTTCAAGAAAGAGTTGTAATATTAAAATTCACTAAATTATAGTTATTTTATAATAATATATTAAAATATCAATACTGATAAAGTTAATTAATTTAATCCAATTAACTTTATTACATGATTAGAAATTATACCAGCCAATTAAAAATTGTACCAGAATTTAGTCAATAAAAATTTAATTAATCTTTAAGTCTGGTATAATTAACATCAGAAAACTTTTCGGGGCGTAAATTTACAGAAAATTTACGGGACCTACAGAAATTTACGCCTAAAAAAATCAATTTTTTTGACTTTGATCACTATTTATAAGACAGGGAGCGATTTTTTACTAAGATATTCCTATGACAGATCGAAAGATCTGGTTCTTAGCTATAAAATGATATGTTTTTCATTTCTGTAACATCAATATTCGCGAAGATATTCAAGTTTAAAGTTTCACATCTGTGAAAAAATTTCTGCGTAAATTTTCCGAAAATTTTCGTAATTTTGCCGGAAATTTCTATGACGTCACGTGAATTTCCGGCAGAATTACGGAAATTTTCGAAAAATTTACGTGGAAATTTTTTCACAAATGTGAAACTTTAAACGTGAATATCTTCGCGAATATTAATGTTACAAAAATGAAACACATATCATCTTGTAGCTAAGAACCAGATCTTTCGATCTGTCATAGGAATATCTTAGTAAAAAATCGCTCCCTGTCTTATAAATAGTGATCAAAGTCAAAAAAATTGATTTTTTTAGGCGTAAATTTCTGTAGGTCCCGTAAATTTTCTGTAAATTTACGCCCCGAAAAGTTTCCTGATGAAATTAACTATTGGGCCAAAATTTAGTTGATACAAAATTAATTAGTCAAAAGTGCAATTATTAAACTAGCCTTAATATTAATTAAATCTTTTATCCTTAGTATAGGTAATTAATTTTTTCCAATTTATGAATAGAAANTTCGGGGCGTAAATTTACAGAAAATTTACGGGACCTACAGAAATTTACGCCTAAAAAAATCAATTTTTTTGACTTTGATCACTATTTATAAGACAGGGAGCGATTTTTTACTAAGATATTCCTATGACAGATCGAAAGATCTGGTTCTTAGCTATAAAATGATATGTTTTTCATTTCTGTAACATCAATATTCGCGAAGATATTCAAGTTTAAAGTTTCACATCTGTGAAAAAATTTCTGCGTAAATTTTCCGAAAATTTTCGTAATTTTGCCGGAAATTTCTATGACGTCACGTGAATTTCCGGCAGAATTACGGAAATTTTCGAAAAATTTACGTGGAAATTTTTTCACAAATGTGAAACTTTAAACGTGAATATCTTCGCGAATATTAATGTTACAAAAATGAAACACATATCATCTTGTAGCTAAGAACCAGATCTTTCGATCTGTCATAGGAATATCTTAGTAAAAAATCGCTCCCTGTCTTATAAATAGTGATCAAAGTCAAAAAAATTGATTTTTTTAGGCGTAAATTTCTGTAGGTCCCGTAAATTTTCTGTAAATTTACGCCCCGAAAAGTTTCCTGATGAAATTAACTATTGGGCCAAAATTTAGTTGATACAAAATTAATTAGTCAAAAGTGCAATTATTAAACTAGCCTTAATATTAATTAAATCTTTTATCCTTAGTATAGGTAATTAATTTTTTCCAATTTATGAATAGAAATTTTGATTTATGAATTTTTACAAATAGGATGTTTGATTTATATATATTTGCATTATCAATAGAATTTTGATTTTTGATTATTTAATCAATAATAATTAATGATTAATATTAAACTTTAAAGGTTTTATTATAAAAAATTTTCTGATATATGGCTAGTATTACACTGGTCGAATGAACAAAAATCAGAATCCTATTGATAACGCAAATATATATAAATCAAATATCCTATTTGTGAAAATTCATAAATTAGAAATTCCTATTTATAAATCAGAAAAAATTGACTATTTATACTTAATAAATCTTAGCAAATTTAACCATTAATCAGAATTCTATTCATAATAAAACTGTCCTATTTTTTTTTATTTAACCGATATTAGTTATATATGTTATTTAAATTACTTAGAATTTTGGATTTGAGATTATATAATATTTGAAATTTGATATTTGAAATTTGAAATTTCAATATTATATAAATAATTTGGGATTTGAGATTTTGAAAAATAATTTGAGTAATATGTATAATGTTAGTACAATTTCACAGATAATATCAAAAGTAAAAAGTCTTTAATTTAATTATATATATTTTCAAAATTAATTTTTGATTTTTAAGATATTTTGTTTTTTTTAATTTTTAACCATATTTTTTATATATATAAAAATAAAGAATCCAAATTTAATTTGTTTTCTATAAAAATTTATTTTGAATTTTTTTTTTTCAAAATTAATGTAATCAATTTTGCATGCAAGTATAGTTGTCTATATAATTGTATAATAATTATATCAATTACATCAATTATATCAAATCTTCATATAATTTAATTCTAATTTTTTATAATTTTAATTGTGTTTAATTTAATTTGATACATGTATGATTTTGAATAATATAAAAAAAAAATTTGGATGTCTTAAAAATGTAAAAATTAATAATGATAATTATAGACCTTTTATAATTAAATGTTTTAGATAAAAGTTTTTGTATTATTAGTAATAGTTATTATATATAAAAATTTTTTTTTATTAATAAAATATCAAGAGGATCTTTTATAATTGAATGTTTCAAATACAATAGAGGGTTTTTATTTTAACTATACTTTTGTAGGAGTATTGAAACATCCATTGTTGACTGTACTTAGAAATAGTTTGTTATTTTTGATAAGTAAGAATAACTTTATCTGTTTATCTGGTTAGAGTTAAAAAAAAAATCTTAAAGCTTGAAATAAATAGAATCTACTGTAAAAATTTTAAACTGCTTTTTAATAATTAAATAATCAAAATTATTATATAAAATTTAAACATTTATCTTTTATTCAATTCTTGAAATTCTTGAAAATATTATAAAAGAAATATTCTTATATAAATAAATAAATATTTAATAATGCATAACCAGTATTAAATTGCTTTTTGGTTTTTGAAATATCTGAAAGCATTCAATACTTGACAATACTTCAATACTTCAACACTTTTTTTTAATTTTTAGAAAATATGAGTAAATAAATTATTTTCTATAAAAAAAAATACATTTCGTTTAGTTTCAGGTTTTCTATAATTATAAACAGGTTCTTTATCCAGTAAATCTTTCATATGTAAATAATATGTAAATAATGCAACATTACACTGTATTACACTCTTCAAAATGCAGTACCACAGACTCCGAGTATAGTTGGCAGTGTCCGAGTGTAATTATATAATGCATATATACATATACTAAGAAAATTTGAACGGTAAAGATAGTAACAACCCCTTAAATTTTTTTTTTATACTGCAAATGGCACAGATGACTCAGATGATCTGGATGCACAAACAGGAGACTAGATACAATAGATCGTCCTTTCGACATGAAGAAATTGTAGTAATTGTAGAAATTGCCGAAAACTTTTTACATTCCCTTTGGGATTTTTGTTTTTTATTTTATTGTTTAGTTAATATATCGATATAATCCACTTTTTGGCAATCAATTTTAAATATAATTCGAAAAGAAAATCATAAAAATTTAACCGTATAAAATTATCAATTTAATTCGTATTTCTAGGAACGCTAGGTAACAATTTTTGGAATAAATACTTTACACTTTATTTTTACAACAAAATGGTCCAAAAACATCTACCAAGGCAAGAACAAACTATCTATTCCCCTTATTATTATCCTAATTTTTCGCGCTACAATTATCCCTCAAAAATTGGTGGAGATGAGGAAGTATACACTGAACCTAAATTTACTTTTCCACACTGGGATGACGAGGTTTCCGGTTATGCTCCACCAACCCGTCGTCTTCGTCGAAGAGCATCATCTCCTGAGTTTTATGAAGACCTAGAAGAATATTTTAATAAAGAAATAAAATCTTTACATATATCACAAAAAACAAATAACTCAGAAACCGAGCAAGAAGTTGAACAAGAAGTCGAGCAAGAAGTCGAGCAAGAAGTCGAACAAGATGAAGGTGAATCAAATTGTGAGAAAATTCAAGTAGACATCGAACTGGCACGTCGCGATCAAAAGACCGATTACGATCAATTTCGAAAAGTTTATGCAAATTTGAACGATGATATTCGTGCTTTGCAACGAGAAATCGAAGAATTTGAGGCCGCTTGTATGGCTAGAGGTTGGGGTTTAACATCCGATAATGAAGATTGCGTTCGAGAGTCAGAGCCGACAACTGAAACTGTGTCAGGTTCTCTTATGGCAGCTGTAGTATCAGATAACTCTGGCCGTCCTTTAGCGGTCCCCTCCGCAACCGCGGCTGCTGCGGAACGGAGGCCACCAACGAGAAATAATAAAAATAGAATTAATCGTTCTGTTAGTTTTAGCGGTAGCAGCACAAATGGAAATGGTTCGAGGTGTCTGGGCTTAGAAGATGGCTGGACACAAGAAAGAGTACATCAAAATGAATGGATTCGATGTTGACCGGATAGATAATATTATTTTATAAGTATTTTTCGAAATTTAATTCTTACTTGAAATTGAATGAAAAAGGTCAAAATTGTTAACCAACAATAGATTTGTCTTGTGTTAACCATACTTACATATATAATTAGATATCTTATTTTATACTTTCCTTTCATTTCTTTCATTTCTTTCATTTTTTCCCTGTACATATAACATTCCTTTATTTTCTTTATTTTCTTTCCAAATTTTTTTTTCGTATATAATTTGTTTACCCAGAGATTTCGTACATATATGACATCTATTTCTTAAAAATATTCGCACATACAATAATTCTTAAGGTTTTTTTTTTTACAATTTGGTTTCATTTGCATGACTCTTGCAGTAAAATTATTTGTAAATAAATTTTTTTGGGGTTAAAATGCAAACCATTCAGAAGATGACAAATTATTTTTCACTTATTATTTAATTAATTAATTATTAAACATTTCATAGCAATAATTTGATAAGGATCAATTCAATTATATATCATATTCATGAATTGATAAATCCATTGCAAATTTGTTGCACACACATTACTGATGACTTGGAGATCCAAAGTAAATAAAAAGAGAGAGAATTTGAGAATATATAGATAGAGAGAGAGAGAGATATATATATATATATAGTTAATAAATATAATAATAAATCATGTATAAATTTTAACAGCAGCCTGGCTTGAACTCTTTATAATAAAATAGTATTCAGAATTTTTTAATTTGACAGTAAAATTTTATTCGGAAAAAAAAAAACTTTGAATAATGATAATAATAATATAATAAAAATTATTTTGGGATCAAAATTATTTAATCTAAATGGTAATTATAAATTATTAATATTAATAATATTAATAATATTAATAAATTAGAGACAAAAGCTGACAAAGTTACATTTTTAGCAAAACTCAGCTCCGTTGTTCTTCATATCTCTTTGTTGTACAGTAAAAAGAACAATAAGAATGGTAGAAACTCGAAGTAGCAAACTTAAAAGTCAAGTCCGAAATGAAACGGTTATTCCCGTCAAAAGTTCTCATAAACGTGTTGTTGATGAAACAACCTTAACGTCAACAAAACGTGTTCGAACAGGAGATACTGTGACAAATAAAGAAATGTCATTCAGAGATAAATTCAATCTTGAAAATAATGAATCGGCACTTGCTGATATTCATTCTTATTTGTTGTCAAAAGCTTCCAAAAAGACTTCTACATTTTTAACAAAATATTTTAGAGTTGAAGAATACAAAACGGGAGACATTATACTGGGTATAAAAGTACCTGAAATTCGTTTTTTGTCAAAAAGTTTGGATTTCCTTCCTTTTCCAATTCTAAGAGGTCTTATAAAATCAAAATATCATGAAGAAAGACTATTGGCGATTATTAATGTTGTGGAAAAATATAAAACATCACAGGATTCTACAATTCAGGAAAGTATATTTAATTTTTTTGTTGAAGAAATGATAAGTGGTGTCGATAATTGGGATTTAGTGGATACATCAGCAGGCAAAATCGTAGGTGCATATTTAAGAGACAAACCTAATCTTAAGAGATTTTGGCTTTTCGAAAAATTCGTGAAATCGAATCGACTCTGGGATAGAAGAATCGCAATCGTTGCAACACAACATTTCATTAAATACGGAGAATATGATGATACTCTTGAGTTAGCTGAAATCCTTCTCCGTGATGAAGAAGACCTGATTCATAAAGCCACCGGATGGACTTTACGAGAAATGGGCAAGGTATTCATATTATTATTATTAATATTATTAAATTATTAGTTTATTTATTTATTGATATATCTTGATTAACCTGTTTGTTTTTTTTTATCTAATAGAAATCAAATGAAACACTCATCAAATTTTTAGATCAACACGCACAAGATATGCCAAGGGTAATGCTTCGATATAGTATTGAGAAATTATCGGTACAAGAACGCAAGAAATATATGAAATTAGATAAAAAATAGAAGATTGTAACATTTTTTTAAAAAAATTTTTATATATTCAAAAGATACAATATTGTATTTAAATCTTTCATAGCTTTAAAATTATATTAAAAATTATATTACATGTATGTTTACGTGTATTAATTTTATTCTTACAACTTACTTTTGCTTCGTTCTTTTGTTTTTACGAGTTGATTTTTGTTGTTTTCCATTATCGATTTTCGCGATCTCCTTGGATGATTCAATTGTTTCTAGACTCTTTGTGATAAAAAAAAAGAAAGAAAGAAAATGAATTTAAGTTTTGAATCATTTAAATGAAAAAATTAATAACAAACCTCTCCACGTTTTTTTCGTCGTATGTTAGCAATTTGAGACTGTACGTTTTCAAGTTCTTGTTGAAGTCGACGAAGTTCTTCATGTTTAGATTCTAAAACTAAATTTAAAAGCATATTTATAAACTGTCAATAAAATAATAAATATTCTTTTTTTTTTTTTTTATTAACAAAATTTTTATGTTTAATATTTACCTGACTGTGGCTTAAGATATGAATTAAGTTATAAATAAAATAAATAAAATAAATAAAATAAATAAAATATTGAATGATAAATATTTACATCTTCAGGTCTGGGTAATTCAATTTTGGACCATTCTTCTTCTGTTATCTCATACCTTTATAAATTTTTATTAATTGGTCAGCTTGTTGAAATAATGGTTTTAAAATGAGAAAGCTTTAAATGATCAAGTGACATACAATTGTTTATTTTGTTGTAGTCTACGCTTTATTTCTTCTCTCGAAGGTTTTCCTAAAAGAATAAAAAAAGAAGAAATATGAAAATTATTGTAGAAATTTAATAAAGAATAAAAAAAATAAAAAATAAAAAATAAAAAATAATAAATAAAAAATAAAAAA